>VZTX01001077.1:0-58193 GCA_013400915.1 Pardalotus punctatus | reverse complement strand
GGAAGCGGCCCCGGTGCTCCCCGCCCGCCGCCGCCGCGCGTCGCCGCAGCTGGGGCGCGGCGGGAGCAGAGCTCGAGCGCGGGGCGCTCGCACCGCTCCGCATCGCACGGACCTGCCGGCAGCCCCGGAGATGAGGAGAGTTTGCACGCTGCCCCTCTGGCTCTGGCTCGGCATTGTCTCGGAGGCAGGTGAGCTGCCGGGGCTGCGGGCTGCCCTGCCCGCTCTGCCGCCCGCTCCGCACCTGCGGGCGCGCTGGGGACGGGACCGCTCCGGCGGGACGGAACGGGACAGGACGGGACGGAACTCGGCGCCTCCGCTCGCGTATCCCCCAGATCCCGCAGGGATCCGCAGTGCCCCCCGCGGCGTCCCTCACCCAGGACGGGGATATACCGTGCCCTGGCGCTGCCCGTCCCGGGCTCCCCCATCCCCGGCGGGGACCGGCGCTCCCGATCCCGGCGACCCCAATCCCCGACGGGGACTGGCGTAGTCCGCCCTGGGGTGCCCCATCTCCAGCCGGTGCTGCCCGACCCATCCCCAACCGGGAGGCGCTGCGGTGCCCGCCTGGGGGTCCCCGACGGCGGTTATAGCGTGCCCGCAGCGGGAGGACCGTGCTGCGGTCCCCGCGGGGTCTGGGGCCGCGGGGAGTCCGCGCCGTGCTCATCCTGCGGATGTCTCCCTGCGAGCGGGGAGAGACCCCACGGGACCCTGGCGGGAGGGATGTCCCTGCGCGGGGGCACGCCTGGCTGGAGGGCAGGCTGGAGGCCAGTCCGCGCTCTGTTTATTTTTTTTTTTTGCGCACAGTCATTAATTTGTGTGTACCAGGGAGGAAGGCGCGAAGAGGCGGGGGTCCACGCAATGCTGTCCAGCCTGCCTCTCCCAGCACTGGTCTGCCTGGAAAGTCACCCAAGGCAGATCCCAGGGAAATGCTTTCCCTTCCTATAGCACATCTGTGGCAAGAGGCTCTTGGGCAGAGTCAAACTCCTCTCCATGGCTTGGGCCAGATGGATGTGAGACCACGGCAGAGATGGGGCTGCAGTGCCTTTGCGTGAGCAGAGCCCCTGAGGCAGGGCAGAGATGGGTGGGCACTGCCAGGACAGCAGGGACAGAACACCCCACCAGATACCTCCAGAGAAGCTCCTTCTTGCACAAGTAAAGCATTTATAGCCCAGATCAGAGCAAGACTGGAAGAAAGTTAGTATTGGTGGAAGCTTGGTGTGTGGGGAGATGAATTTTGGGAGCATGAATAGAATTTTCTGTAGTGTCTGTTCAATGACTCGTGGAATTTTTGCTGTTATTGTTGAAGTGAGCTCACAGGAGAGCTGCAGGTGTGGCATGAACAGCATCACCAGCAGTGCCACTGTCGACCTGCTCTGCCCAAAAAGCTGCTGTTGGCTCTGGTGTTGTGGGGCAAAGGATGCAACGGGTGGCCAGAGCTCAGGGGATGCTCAGGGAGGCTGGACAGAAAGGAACCTGCTGCTGGTAGCATCACAGCGGGAGCTGCAACTGTTGAAAGCTCTCCTGTTAGTAATTTGTAAAGCACAGTGTAGCTGCTCCCGGCTTCTTTCATCTCCTGGAGGTGCAGGAGCAGTGCCTGGAAGGCTCTGGCCAGCGCAGCTGCGTGGCCTCATTGCACAGGGCTGAGCAGAGCTTTGAAGCTCTTGGTGCTGCCTGATTAGTACAGCGATGAAGGGCAATGTGGAGCTCAACTGGGGGATGGTACCATGGGGATTTGCTTCCTCTTCTTCCATTCTATCAATGAGGACAATTTGTCAGTGCCTAAAGGACCCACAAATTTCTCATTAACCATAACCCCAATGGAGTGCAAATATTTGCTCCCCTTGGAAGCAGGGATGTGTGTGTGAGACTGTTCCACCTGTGAAGGATGAAATAATGATCTCAGGATCATGAAAGGTCTGTTCTGGCACCACGGTGCCTGTTTAAATGGGTCAGCATTAGAGGATACTGTAAGAGCACAAAACTCTTACACATTGCAGCTCCATAGTGCTCCCAGGATGGAGTGGATCTGGGGAGCTGCACTGTGCAGGCAGCGAGGTGGGGGGAACAGGCAGAGGTTCAACCCCAGCATTCCAGATTATCTTGGCATCTCATGATAACCCTTTGTGGATGGTGATGAGACCATGCGCTCCATGAACCACCAGAGCAGTCCTGAGCACACCACAGCCAAATAATCCCACTGGGGATGCTGTTTTGCTGCTTCCAAGGGCATATGTCTGTTGTGTGAGGGAACAGCCCATGCTTGTGTAGGACCTGAGCCGACTGCATTGGCTGCTGCTGCCTGCTCCCCTCTTGGATCACCCAGAATTCCCGGCCGGGTGCTCGGACAGCCCCATGCTGACCGTGCCAGCAACAACTGTTGCCTGTGCAGCTGGGATTTGAAGCTGTTGCTTTATTGCAAGTAATAAACATGGGCCGTTTCAGCAACACCCTTTCATTCAACAGCTCTGAGCACACAGCAAACCCCACCAGGCCCAACCCCACTGTTAGCGACAAGCCAGGGCCTCCAAGGGGATGCAACTCGTGGTCCCCAGGGGCTGCCAGGGAGGGGGCAGCCACAGCTCTTGTGCCCTGCTGTCTGCTTAAGGATGATTTCAGTTGAGTGGGCTGCAACTACCATCCTGGGATTTGGCTTGGGCACGCGAGCCCGCGGCTCACTGCCTGCACAAACACCAGGGCGTCGCTGAGCTCAAACTGACGTCTGGTCAGAGGGACACTCCCCCAGCAGCAAAATGTCCCCAGCCAGTGCAGGCAGGGTGGACGGGGCTTTCTCCCATGTGTCCCATTCCACTCTGCTGCCTCTCTCCCACAGGCTTGCTCCACGCAGGATCGCTGTCCCCAGGGTTTCCCTTGGCCCCGCATTGTTGCGGTGTTTTCCAGGGCAGGCGTGGGAATGGTAGGTGCTTCCAGCCAGCCAGGAGGGAACAGGCTGTTCCCAGCATTCCGAGGCAGTTCCTGGAGAGAGAAGGGGAGAGCAGGATCCCACGGGAACGGCAGCAGGAGAGGACTATGGCCAGGGAGCAGTTTCTCCAATGCACTAGGGGACACCCACTGCACTCAGGAGGTTGCCTTGCAGAGCAGGAGGGGGCTCTTGGTGGGTCCCCAGGTCTGTCCAGTTCTCAGCAGCTTTGGGGGAGCAAGGTGAACGCAGGGGGGTAACACCCATCTCACCCACCTTATCCTCAGCCACTCCAGGTAGCACAGCAGAGGCAACTTTGCATTCAGCCTGCTGGCCTGAAACAGCCCCAAAACAATGGGTGGAAGGCAGGGTCTCCCTCACTCCCAGTTTGGGAGGGCTGTGTATTTAAAACAGTGGTGGGGGGGAAGCTGCAACAAGCTGGGGATGATGGGGAGGTCCTGCAGGTGCAGGGAGAAGTAGAAAGCCCTGTGAAAGTCCTGGCTGGACCCCGCAGACTGCACTGCCCATGGAAGGTGGGGAGCCAGCAGTGCTGGTGGTTTCCGTGTGAGGAATGACTAAAGCCACAGCGCTCTTCCGCTGGGAAAGACGGGCCGGGGCATTGTGACTGAGGGCTGCAAAATCACAGCTCGCCTGGAGAAGGCGGTTCCTGGTGGATTCCCGTGTTGGGAGCATGGTGGGAGGCTGGTGGCTTGCTGCATGCTGCTGAGCAGCCGTGGCGCTCACCTCCATGGGGTCTTGTGGGTAAGAAATGTTTGCCTGGGTTCACAGGCAGTTGTGTGTGTAAAAATACGTGGGTTTGCACAGAAAAAATCCACGTGTGGTTAGTTCAAGCTAAAAGCCCCCTTTCCCACCTTGGACTGTGAGCCAGAGGTGCCCAGTGATGTGTTTTGCCTTGACCTGCCCCAGCTACTCTTGCAGCTCCTGCAAATCTCCAACTTGGCGAGGGGCAGCAGCCAGGTACATGTCCCACTCCTTCTGGGTGCTGTGGGGGGATCGTGGCCACCTGGTGCGTACCAGGGTCTGCCGGGGAGACCAGAGCTGAGCCTTGCCCTGGGCCAGAGCTGGAATTATCTTTTGTCCTTCATTAGGAAAAGAAATACTGCTGCAGCTGCACTGGCATCTAGTGACTGGTTAAATGAATTCCAGGGGTTTTATTGCTTCTGGCTATCCCAGACCTTTGTTTCTTGTTTCACGTTGTTAAAAGAGGGGGTTAGCCAGGTCCCAGGGGGGCTTTTTCTCTCTGGTCAGAATAGTTCTGATGTTTTCGGCACAGCATTATTGCCCATCTGTGGTGCCTCATTGTTAAGGCAGAATAGTGGAAACGGGGGTGGCCTGTGGTCAAGTCGGCGAGGAGGCACGAGCCCTCGAGCCCAGCGTGGCCGCTCCTTTTGTTGAGCAAATCACTCCATCTCTAGGTGCAAGTTCAGCAGAAGGAGGGTGAAAACCTGGCCCTGCAGCAGCCGGTGCTGAAACTCCCACTAAGTTTTATAAGCTGAGGATATTAAGTGAGGAGTCTTGGAGTCTCTCCTGGAGTCGTTTCCCTGCTGAGGTAGCAGAAACAGGTTTCAGCCAGTGACTTATATTTCACCTTACAACTTCTCCCACTAGTGAATTGTTTTTCTTGCTGTGTTTCTGCCCCCATCTTCCAGGGTGAGGATCCCTCACGCGGCCTTTGCGGCCAAACCTGGAGGTGCCGTGGGATGGACGTCATGTGCTAATGAGGGAGGATCGGTTTAGGGGTCAGGAAAAGACTCTAACTGGGCAAACAGGGAGGACAGGGTGGTGGAGGAAGGCAAGGGATACTCTGAATAAGTGCTGTGGTCTCCCGTTATCTGAGCACATACAACCAGGCGGCTGCTGCTCCCCTGCACAGGTTCTATGCAGTGAAAGGCAGCAAGTACCCCAGGGCTGTTCATGGGAAGGACCATGAGAATGGGATGAGTAGAATGCAGACTGTCCTGGTCCCTGTTACTGATGGGCAGAGCCCTGGAGTGGGCAGAAACAGGAGATGAAATTTACCTGTCTGCAGCAGCCAGTCCAGAGTGGGTTACAACTCTTGGCAGAGCCTGGAAAACTCCAGCTCTGTTTCAGAGGAATTGCTGAAAGAATAAGCTTGATTCCGCCCCTGGTGTAGGTGCATGCAAAGAGGGAGGCAATGAAGCCGCTCACTGATGTTTTTGGGACCTGCCATCTCTGTGTGAGGTGTAGCTGCCCACTCATGTGCAGGTGTGGAGGGGTTAAGCTTTCTCCTGGCTGTGGCTCCAGCTGGCTGGGCAAATGCCAGCCAGTGCACTGAGGGTGCCCACCGCTGTCTGGGGTGACAGTGACAGTGACACAGTGCCCAGGCACCGTCCCACCACGGCCACACCGCCCTGCATGGTGAGACCACCTGCCCAGCAGGCTCCAGGGGCCAGGGCATCCCCCAGGGAAGGGTTAAGCAAAGAGGAGCTGTGCCGATGCCAGGCTGGGTGTCCAGGTTCTCCCTTGGTGGAGGTCAGTGGTGGTTCATGGGAAAGGAAAAATTGGCAGCTGGGCCGGATGTCCCTGCATTTCCCCTCTTCCTGCAGCCGCCTGAACGATGTTCCTTATTTAGCTTTCCTGACGGACAGGAGGAATCTGATGGCGGAAACTGTCACTGCCTGATAACAGTTCAGGGACCCCTTTATGATGGGCGGCACGGCAGGGAACAGGGCAGCGCTGCCCTGGCTGGGAGGGGACAGCCAGGGCTGCCCTTTGCTCCGGGTTCTCGGGGACAGCTGCGGGCAGGGTGGGAAGGGCACTCACAGCATTTCCCTTTACGCTGCTCTGTGTACAAACCCCTCAGTGCTACTTAAAAGACTCTCAAGACCAAGAAGTGATGGGGTGTGTCTATATATCCATAATATTGGCTTTTTTTCCTTCTTTTTGGTGAGGAAAGGGCCATGGATGGGCAGAGGGGAGGCATGGAGCGAAGCAACCCTGCCGAGATCTGAGACCAGGTGAGGCTTTGTACTCACTGGCAGTGAGGATGTGAAGCACATCCAGAGCAGGGATGCTCCAGCAGGAGCTGGGAACAATGACCAATGCCACAAGTTGAGCACACACATCAGTACTGGGAGCAGCTCCCATACAAGAGTGCGCTGCCCAAGCAGATAAACAGCAAAGGAGATGTTCCTCCGTGTTTTATTGTCCCCAGATTTCACTCCATGGAAGATGGCATCTTCTTAGTGTCTGAGCCATTCTCTTATATGTGCCCGTGGTGGCCAGCCTCAAAACCACAAAAGGTCCTGAAACACAGCTTGTATGTCAATGTATCCATTGATTTTTTTCTTGCATCTGTGGAGGCCACCAGGCTGCTGCCATACCAGTAACAGCATTGTTTCCATGGCAATTAATGTACTTAAAAAGGGCAGAATGTACAGTGAGACTATTTATTCAAGAGCAAGCCCTAAGCAAAACAGCCCTTGCCACTGGACAGGGCACTGTACTCTCAGTCTGTGGAATGCCCAGGTTGGCATTGCTGTGTTTTGCTTTGGGATGCAGGACATGGTGAGCTGCCTCAGCCACGCTGGGTGGCACAGGGCTCCCACAAACTTGTGCAAAGGCCTTGTACCTAGAGACAGCCATTCCTCTGCTGCTCAGAGTTCTATGCTCCCTGGGGTGGTTAGAGCTGCACACTCCAAAGTGCACTTCTGACATTTCAGTTTTAGCTGAGGAATGTTAAAAATCTCACTGCACGATGTAAAACCTCAGCAGGAACTCACAGGGGCTGTGTCAGTTCTCTCTGAGCTGAGTTCAGAGAGTTCTCTCTCACTGTCTGACCAGGTCACCCACACGAGCATCCACAAGTTGCAGGGCTGAGGTTTAGCTCGTCAAACCATGGTGGTACCTCGGGACCAAATGCTTCTCACTTCAGCTGAGTTCAAATCCCTTTTGTGTTTGCTTTCTGCCATCAAGCAGCACAGATCTCCAGGCAAGATACAGGGAGACTGGTGCAAAGGGAATTGCTGTATCAGTCCATGTGTGTTCCTGTACTGCTCTGTCTGTGTCACAGGTGTGTTCAAGGCTGGTGGACATCGGAAGGAAGCAGGAGCTCCTGCTCCAAACCCCAGTGCATGTTTTGGGTGACCATGCTGAGGATGAGATACCCTTGGGGAATGACAGGGATTTGCAGCCTCCTGGCTATTTTGAGGCAGAAAAAGCAGCAAAATTTATATTGAAAGTTATTTGTTTAAAGTTATATGTGTTCCTTATGGTGTCACTTTCTAGCATGTGTCATCACAGTGAGATGAGTTAACTTCCTGCTGTACTTTCCTGGGCAGGAGTTATCTCACCCATTCCCTCACATAAAAGTTTGGTGTAGAGCCCAAGGCAGTTGCTCTATGCTCAGCAGGGGGGAGAGAGGCTTTTTTGGAGATGCTCCAGGAGGCATTGAAGGAATTGGGGAGGTGATGGCTGAGCCAGCTCCCAGCCTGCAGGGTGCCTGCATGCATCCATGTCCCCAAGACCAGCTCTTTGCCTCTGCCAGGTTGCATTTAACCCCGCAATTCCCCCCTTTTCCTCACTGGCCACCCCAGCTCCCTCCACCTCAGCAGCTCGCAGCTGCATTAGGGGACTGGCATGGTCTGACTGAGGGTAAAATGAAAGAACAACATCAACCAAAACAACTGACAGCCCCAACCTCGGGAGACGAGGCCAGGAGGAGGCTCTGAGGTAGTGGGATCATGTGGAGTGAGCAGTAGACAAAGGAAGGAAGTTTTTATTACTGGGCCAAATCCTGAACTCCTTCAGTTAGTTGTATTTAGGCCAATGTCTCAGTGACTTCAGTGGAGCTTGGTCTGAGTAAAGAGAGAAGGAAGAGCTTCAGAATCTGGCCCCTGAGTAATTGTGTCACGTGGGAAGTTTATAAAGAATTTGCAAGCTCACGGTGGCTTTGCTGAGCCAGTGGTCACCGGCGAGCAGTACCCATGGCAGCCAGGCCTCCCCCTGTGTCACTGCCCCCTTCCTCTCTGGGTCCTTCCCTTCCTGCAGTGGGTTCTCCATTCCAGCTGCCAGCAGGGCAAACTGGGGCTTGGCAGACCTTGCAGGGTGCAGTGAGGTGCCCCAAGCTGGGCAGTGGCTCTGCAGGTTTAGGAAGGTCTGTCTGCACCTTCACAAGACCCAGGAGACCCATGGAGGGTTTTGGGGTCTTCCATCATCCTTCTGAGTTATGGAGGAACTTGGGCTCTCTATGTAGCAGGGAAATCTGTAAAAGGTTTACTGGTTTTATTTATTCCCCAAAAGAGCACAGGGCTGTGTAGCAGAGCCTGGAAATTCCTCCATCGATTTCCAAAATTGGTTGGGGGCAGCATGTACGTGTCTGCACAGACATGTATGTGTGTGCTGACAGTGAGGTTTGACTCTGGGCTTAGCTTTCCATCTGTCACTTGTTTTCCCCAATTCTGAAGTACTGGTGTCCACTGAGATAGATGTTAGATGTAGTGACCTAAAAAAATAAACACTGACATAAGTGCAGGTCAAGTCAGTAGTTTCTGTGAATGACAGTAAATCTTGACATTTACTGAGGCAGGAAGATTGGGCACAAATGGTGGTTTATACTCAGATTTGGAAACTGCCAGCTCAGAGTGATGGCAGAAAGCGAAATCACACCCAGCAGAGGTGACGGCATCCAGCGCCCACAGAAATCCATCACTCACGCCCTGCATCGTCCCAGCCGGAGCAGAGCCCCCAGGGGGGTGTGACTGGGTCTAAGTGGCCATCATCCCTTCCCCACACTGCAGCCCCTGGCTCTCAGGAAGCAAAGAGCAGAGGTTTAAGGGCAGGTCCCAGAGCCAGCTGCAGAGTGGGATGCTCCCATGGGAGATGCATACATCCACACCAAGGACATCGCTGCACTGCTGGGCAGGCGGTGCATGGTCCTTGTGCTGGGATGAAGCACGAGGGAAGAAACCGCCTTGCCTCCAAAAGGAGTTACCTGGCGATGCCTTGTAAAGCAATTTAGTTAACACAGTGTGCATCTGGGCCTGATGCCTCCTCACTGGGCTTGTTGGCTGATGCCAAACTGTCAGACTTGGCAGATCCTGGGCTGTAAGTGCTGGCTCTGGCAGTACCACTGATGCTGGGATGGGATCAGGGCATAGCCTGGTCTTTCCTCTCCTCTCTGTGCTGTCACATCCCTGTGTGCAAGGGAAGGGAGTTGCAGCACACCCAGTACTGCCCTGTTCTGGGCAGGTGGGCTCAGACCCAGGATGTGTCCCCTTGGGTGACAGTGCTGATGTGAGATTTTTCCCACCATGTTTGCTTACTCCTGTGCTACAAGGACTAACAGACTGTTGGTGTTGCACTGGATAGAGCTTGGTATACCCAGATTAAACACATGAGGATGGAGTTTGATGTTCCTGGAAGCCCCTGTGTTTTAGGGAAGCAGGAACCTTTCCAATGGTCAGTCACACCAGGATTGTGTCCAGCCCAAGAAGCAATCCCTCCTGCCAAGGTGTCAGTGTTGCCCAATGTTGCCCCTCCACAACATTTAGCATTTCACAATATTTATGGCTGCTCCTCACACTTGGCTGCTTAGACAAATAAAGCTTGGTGCAGCCTGAGGCAGTTAATCCCTGGCTTTCCAGCCTCCCAGCAATAACAAGGCCTGGGTGGCATTTCAAAGAATGCACTGGGGGAGTGGGGGAGTGCTGGGATCTATTTTTTATATGGAGGGGGAAATCCAAGCCTGCCTTCATTGAAGATAAGCGACATTGGCTAGGCCGAGCTTTAGCTCAGAGGTTTTAGTGCTGATGGAAGGCAGGAGACTCTGCACAGCGCTGGCCCCACGGTAACCTTTGCCAACAGAAAAACACTTCTTAATACAATAGTGATTTTTTTTTAAAAAAAAGAAAAATAAACAGGACCCCACATGAACTTAGGAAACCTGTTCTGGCATAAAGAGAGATGTGTATAATGAAATGAACCTGAATGGCACTTGGAAGGACTCTGGCCTCCAGACCCACATTTCTGGGAGTGGGAAGGGGCCAGTGTCTGTCCTCAACCCCTTGGTCCAGTGTGGTGCCAACACTCCCCCACTACCAAACACCTTCTCCTGCATTTGTGCAGGACATGCCTTCCCTTCATCCACACCTTACATTCCCATGGGGCTGGAAAGGCCATGCCCAGCCTTGCCCCACAGCTCTGAGCATCCCGTACCTCATGGTGACCAAACAGGGAGCGGCGAGGAAGTGGCGTGTTGTTCCTTTAGCACCATGTCCCTGTTGGTACTTGTGCTCCTTGGCTGGAAGTTATTAGCATGTGTAAACGCTTCCTTCCCATCGCGTCCGCTTGCGTGCTCTTCCCACTGCGCTGCGTGGCAAGGGAAGCACCTTGGAGCAGGAAAACAACAGTCAGCCTCTGCATACTACCAGCAAGTAACTGCGTGTTTATGGAATTGGTCACCCCGTTGTAAGCTATTTTTATAAAGCAGCAGAAGGAGGTTTAGCTTATTGGCCTTCAAATAGCACCAGAGTCCGATACCACCATTTAGGCTGGGCGTTTCATTGTAGGAATTGTGTTATGATATACAAAGTGTGACATTTCCAACTCAGCCTTTCTTGGAAGGGAATTAAATTAGTTTCATAGCTGCATGAGGGGTGTTATGTGGAGGTGGAGAGAGAAAGCTGTGCAGATGTTAAACAGCCAGCTAATCTCAAGTGACGCGAATGCCCCAATACACTTTGGCTCTTGGAGATGATGATTATCATCTCCTGCTGCAGCAGGTCCTGGCTTACGGTCGCAGCTCTGTGCCAAGAGAAACTGAGAGCATGTGCATCTGTAACTTGCTGTCGATACCCTGGACAGCCCCACAGGGCCAGATTTCCTCATGGTGCCCTGAGTCTCTGCATCTTCAGGTCTCTTTACCCAGCAGGAAGCAGATGGGATCACTGACCCACGGCTGAGGTGCAGCCCAGCAAAGCCCTCTGTGGGGGAAGAGCTTTGCTGTGCTCTTCAGAGCCCATCCCTCCTGGGGATTCTGCAGAGAACAGAGTAAGATTTCATTAACCACGTCAGGGAAGGCTCTGGGTTTGGGCTGCTTTGGCTGCTTTCACGAATGGCAGAAAGCCAAGCTGAGCTGTGCAGTGGAGGGTTGAAATTTCTTATCTCCTACGTGCTGTAGGTACATTTACCCCAGGGATCCCACCTCCCGTCCTGCTCGCACAGAGGGCTCTCAGATCTGCAGCGAGCGCTCAGAACTCCTCCATCAGCCCTCAATGCTTGTGCCTGACCTCGTACCTGAGCCTTCCTTCCTCTGCCGCTACCTCTGATGACTAATTCTCCTTTGAAGAGCATGTGCTTGTGATCTTCCTGGCTCCCCTCGTGCCCACCCCGCCTGGGGTCGTGCTGACGCTCGCGTGTGCACGTGCAGGTGTGCACGGAGAGGCTGCGCCTGGAGGAGGGCTCGTGCTCCCCAGGCAGCAGCTCTCTCTATACCCCTGACCGCTCTTCCCTTTGCTTTATTATTATTATTTTTAGATTATACTCAGTGCTTGAAGCCCCCTCTTTGATAATCAGGAAGTTTAAATTCCTCTTGCATTTTGCTTTTGCTTCCTACTTTCTGGACCCATCCACGTCTAATGTAGGTTTTTCATGTTGCATTGACTCTGGGCTAAATTAATTTTCTTTGTTCCCTATTATCTTTAGTTAGAAGGAATAAGGTTTCCTCCTTTCTTGCACCAGTACGTGTTTTCCTAAGCCAAAGCAGCCTAGTTTCTGCTGCCCTGCCCTCTGTGGCTCAGGCAGGGATGGAGGTACAAGGAAGCTGCATGACAGCCTTCCAGGGAGCCTGGAGCAGATGGAGAATTGAAACCAGGTTTTCCAAGGCCAAGATAATCATCTAATTGCAAAACTATATTTTCCCCACTTACCCTCTTCATCAATCAGCTTCTCTTGCACTCCGCAGCTGGAGATCAACTTGAGGGTGAGTTGTGCTGCAGAGAACAGGCACTGCCAGCTCCAGGGCAGCTGTTTGGTTTGAGGGTTCTGAGTTGATTTCAGTTCACAGCTAAGCAGCAAACATCTGGATGCAGGCTCCAGGGACATGAAGATGGAGAAGCAGGTCTTTTCCACTTGGTATACTGTCGCTCAGCCCAGCTGCAGGGATTGCAGCCCCCTGAAAAAGCCCAGCACAGTCAATCTGGCACCCTAGGCTTTGCTTACATGGGGAGACCTGCCCTGAATGGGGTACAGGGATTTTTCAGTGTCCTGCTCAGCCTGTCCTAAAGCCAACAGTCTTGGGAAGAGTTAATCTTCAAAGACCAGCAATTAAGCCCACACACATCAAGGAAAAAGCAAACCTGTGACTTGGTTTTTTCTTTCCAAATGCTGCTGCCCTTTTCTCTCCGTGCTCAGCGCTGACCCTCGGGCTGTCTGACTTCCCGGTCAGCTGCCTCTGCCTCCTCATCTCCCAGCAAGAGTCAGATGCCGAGACCTCACATAGCTTGAACTCCATCTTCCCCCAACAGCACACCTGCAGTTTGCTTCGGCAGTAGCTCACCTGAGCCTCTGGGAATGGCTCATGATGGAGCTGTAGTTGATGATGTTGAATTTGAGGGTCACTCCATTGTTTCTCAGGCTTTTCCCTTCCTCTGTGTTCATGCAGCAAAGTCCAGGTGCTGTGGGTGGAAGCCTCTGCCCAGTCACTGAAACAGGTCTTGGCTTTGCCTGGGCTGTCAGCAGCCCCAGCATGGGCAGCTGGAGCTCTGGGAAAGGGGAGAATGCCCTGGTATGGTCAGGGAGATCCTGGATGTACCCGCTCTGTTATGGCAGTGGGTGGTTTAGAGACTCCTGGACCTGGATGTCTCACCTGGATCACTGTGTGTAAAAGCTGATAGTGACTTGTCTTCTGGGAGCTTATCTCTCTTTGGGAATCTCTCAGGGTATCCCACAGTGGCAAAATCCACAATTAGGCTGAGTTGCATGACGAGGTACTTGATCATCTGCCTCATAACTCCATCAGGTACAGCGTAAGAAGCAATGGAGAGTAATTTCATTCCATCATTTCCCCTTTATCACTGATGGGCTACCATTCTTTTCAGTGGCCAAAAATGTCTCCTTAGTGTTCCATGGTTTGTACCCACTGCTGCCAGAGGCTCCTCAGCCCAGTAAAGCCCCTGGGGTTACAGCTGGATAGTCACAGGGTGGAATTAATCTCTGAATCCTGCAGTGTTCAGGCAACTCCTGAGCAATCCCAAATAGGAGAACTGGAGGGAGCAGCAGTACAAGTCTTTCCCAAGATGCTGGCCCAGAGATCCCAGGGCCCATGGGGTGATGTCCCTGGCCCATCCTGGCCATCCATTTGTGCTGGCAATGCGTTATGCCCAGTAGTGGACTTGGACCGACACTCGTTTCAGACGAGCTCTGGACCATCCTTTGCATCTCTTCAAGTTAGAGATGTAATGAATGGTGTTAATTGCTGTTATCAGTCCCCTAAAGCCATCTGATCCCTCTGCTCTTTCTACACCATGTTAATCACATCCTGCTGGGGCAGAGAATGTGAGCAGGGTGAGATTTTGAAAGAAGTAAATTAAAACAGGAAGAGAAGCAACCTGACAGCCCTCAAGATGTGGGAGGATAATTTTAATTGAGTTTTGCCAGGGTTTAGCCGTGCAGTTAATAGGGGCCACTGGAAGAGGGGTGGTTATGTATGCTAAGCAGGACGGCTCGCCCAGGACTCCTGCAGAGCCACAACAGTGGCAGAGTGGGAGCTGCCACCGGCATTTGGGTAGGTCTGAGGATTTCTGCCCCTTAGGGAGTGAATCCTGTGGACAGAATAGGTCCTGTTCCTGTCTGAAGGCGCTGGGCTCCCCCTCCCCTCCCTGCGCATCCCGCTGAGCCGGAGCTGCCCTCTGAAATGTCAGGGAGAGGAAGCAATCCTTGGCTTGTTAGTTTCTACAAGGAAATAAAACACACAGATGGCTCGAGCATCCTCTATCTCAAAGGCAGGAAAAGGATTCTCCGGGCAGGAGCAGGCAGCCAACAAATGCGGAGCGATCCAGGGAATGGGGGACCAAACAAAGCGGCGTCTGGCCAGCCCTGGCCCGCAGCAGAAAGGGTGGGCCGGCGGCCACCAAGGGGAAACCAGCTCTCTGATGTGCCGGAGCATCCCTCGCCGGAGCGAGGGCAGCAAACAGGCGCTCCCCTGGGGCCCGGGGAGGCTGCTGACAGCAGAGATCCTGGAGGAGGTCTGCAGGGTGGCCCCAGCTGACCCGCTGCCCCCGGCCGGACATGTGGCTACCTGACACGGGCTAACTTTGGCTCAGGACGGAGCCTCTCGGGGAGGATGGAGTAGGGAGCGAGCGCGGGGGGGACACGGGTAGGGAGAGGAAAGACGGCAGGAGACAGAAATGCAAACATGGCCTGACAGCCGTGGGGCAGGGGGAGGGGAGGAGGAAAAAGCAGGGTAGACCTGGCAGGATGGAGCAGGAAACCGGGCTGGAGCGAGCAGGGCGATGGTGAGATAGTGCTTCCTGCCGGGGGAGAACGGCAGACAGATAAACACTCCCAGACAGGCGCTCGCTGACCCCTCTTCGGGATGCTTTGGGATGACATGGTGGCAGGTCCCTGGGGCAGAGCAGAGTCCCAAAAACAGGTGAGAGCATGGTCAGGCGTTGGGTGTAGCTGTGCTTTGCTGCTCAGGGCAGCTGGCTCGGAAATACCCTGATATAAATCCCTGCCTGAAGGCACCAAGGGACCAGGACTGAGGGATACACGGGTAACTTTGCTCCTCAGGACAGCCCATCTCTCTTGAAAGTGGCTCTTGCTTTTGAGCCGCTCTGTTTCTTTTCCCTAATAGACTCCCAGCTTGGAAGTCAAAAAGTTGAAGGAGCCCAGAGAGCTTGTGCCTTTTTTTTCCTCATTACCCATGAGTGCAGGTGGTTATGAGATACCAGAAAAGAACCAGTAAATTAAAATTTATCAGCCATGAGAGGCTACTGAGACCTGTTGGGGTCCATGCACTGAGGCCATGGCCTGAGTGGCCAGAGCCACAGGCACTGGGTGTGCAGCCATGGTGCCGTGGAGTGCCTGGGGCTGGGAAGCAGAGTGGAATGCCCAGCCTCAAGGTGCTGCTGCTCTGGCTGTGGCTTCTGCCTGTGCTGTAACCATGCTGCTGTCACGTAATATGCTGCTTATGTCTCTGCCCACCCTATCCCACTCGGCTGCCAGGCAGGGGGATGCTTTGGCTGGGGTCTCCCCAGGTTGCAGGTGCTCAGCTGGAGGAGAGCCCTGATTTTTCAGTCCCCAAATGCCCTGTTTGTTTGGACACATGTCCATCCTCCTCACCTGGCATCACTGCAGACCCAGGGGCCTTAGGGCATCTCTGAGTCTGGTGCCAAGAAAAAACCATTTCCACCAGCTCTGGTGGTGCTCTGGTGGCCCCTTCCTCAGCCCCATTGGTCCCTGCTCAGAGGGCTTCTGCCTCCACACACCTACAGATGTTTTGGGGCAAAGATGGTGTCTCATGCTTCTGGTGGTGGACAGCAAGGATCAGACATCCAATAATGGTGGTCACCTCTGTGTTTGTATTGACTGAGTTTCTATAATGAATTTTCCCTTGTGTCCCCTGGAAAAGGACACCTGTCCTAGCCAAAGCAAAGCACATGTGATGCTTTGGGAATGTGTAGCACAACACCAGGCTCAGAGGGGCTGATGCTGCACTGAAAAGCACAGCCCCACTGTTTAACCCTTCTGGGGCAGGTCTGAACCATGAGTCAACCCTGAGCTACAGAACAAGGAACTTCCTTCATGAATCTATAAAAGAAGGGATCTGCTCCCTTTGTCCTTGTGCCCATGCATAGTTTGGGGGGTGATTTTCATTCTTCTATCATTAGTTTTCATTTGCTCATTGCTTACACCTCTGCCTGTTTCCATCTCTGTTTTCCTCCCAGCCTCACTGTGGGCATGGGTGGCTGTCGCCCTGCCCCGGTAGTCCTTGGGCACAGGGTGCTGGGCAGAATCTGCTCCATTTTGGTGTCAATTCCCACCATGATTTGGGGCTCACTCTGACCGCTGTGGGGCTGGAGAGAAGACACCTGGTGTTTCATCCCTACACTGGCTGAAGCCTGACGTTTATTTCTCAGCCTCGTGTGATATCTCACCTCTCTGCAAAACAAGCCTTCCTCCCTGCTGGAAAGCACTGGGAGGAGGAAGAGGAGGAGCTGACAGCCCTACTTCAAATTTCCCCTGCTGCTCTGCCAGCTGCCTGCTCCTTGTGTGACGTGACACTCGCGCTTTGCCGCTCCAACCCACAGTTGGATGCATGCCCCGTGCATGAGAACGAGTCACTCCATGGGGGAACTTCAACCCTGTAGGTGGGACTTTGGCCTGGCTCTGCCTCTGGCACGTGGGCTTCCCACATGTCTGTGGGCAGCCACGGGTCCTCCAGCAGCAGGGCAGTGAGTTATACCAGCACAGGGCAGGTGGGGAATTGTAACTGGAGCAGGTGGGGAAGATGGCACCTGAGGTACTGGGGTGAGTTCCTTTGGGGCATGTGCAGTTTCACCACCAAATGCTGCTAATTTGGACAAATCCAGCCTGGAAAGCTGGAGGAGAGGTCTGCAGAAAGACCATAGCAAGGTTTCTCCTCCCTCTGCCCCAGTGCCAGCTACTTCTGTTCTTGTGCATCAGAGAGGGCGGTTCAGTCCCTGTTGGCCAGCAAGGTACCAGAATTTTCCTGTTGCCTGTCTGGGAGCAGAGCTTTGCTTGCATAGTAACTGGTTCAAACAAAATTTTCCTTTTTTAGAAAGTGTCCAAGTCTTGAATTCCTGCCTTGCTTTGTTGGACAGATGCTCATTGACTGGGAATTTTTGTCTGAAAACAGCAAAGTAGCGATGGGGCAATAGCAGGGTCAGGGGAGCTTTGCAGGGGGAAGGGACATTCTTTTTTCCCTTCCAGCCTGTCTTTTGCCCCAGAACAGCACTGGAGCAGGTAGGCTGGGCTGGCTATGCAAGGTGCAGGGAGACGGACCTCACCTGGACCAGCTTTGCTTTGTGCATGTTCTCTTGCAGCTGTTGTCACAGAACCCCAAAATGCGGTGGCCGGAGCATGAGCTGGGCTGGTTAGCTGGGGACATGCGACGGCTGTGGCCAGAGCGATCCAGCCCAGCGCTGGGGAAGGAAGTCAGCGAGAAGGACAGAGTGTGAACAAAATCCCTCTCCGGAAAGGCGCCCCGTTAATCAGTCAGCGGGGCCGACTCAGCAGAGAGGGAGGGAAAGGGAAGCAGAGAGGGGCTGAGGTGGTGTGGGGGGGCTTGGAGGGAGGATCCAGTGCAGGGCTTCCTGTGAGTGGAAGCAGACGGAGAGCAGGAGCTGTGCTGTGCCATACCGTACCTTGCTGTACCTGCACTTGTCTCACGCTCAGCCTTTGCTCCATTCCCAAAGCCATCGCTCACCGCAGCCATGCTGGCTCTGGCGCTGCTCTGCAGGGATTTAGCATCTGCAGCCATTGCAAGGCAAAACCAGGTCCCATGCGAGGCTTTCCCACAACATGCCCAAGGGTGGAGAGGTGAGGTCAGGCACAGGCTGCGAGATGCCCTGGGGTGGGTAGCACTTTCCAGGATGAGCGTGGCTTCCCCATGAGGCAGGGAGAGCCCTGGCTGCAGGATGCAGCTGAGAGCAGCAGTGGTGTCAGGGTGCAGAAAGAGGTAGAGGGGCCTGAAAATGAGGAGCTGCCAGCGATAAGAAGGCCCTCAGTGCAGCCTGGCCCCTTTCAGAGCCGCATGCTGCAAGATCAAGGCTAGGAGAACTGCTGGGAAACGTGCTTCTCTGGAAATAGACAAGGTGTGAGTGGCTGTGGGATCCTGCTTCCTCTCGCTGCATCCCATCAATCCCCCTCTGTTTATTTTAATATCCTGCTGCCAACTTGCTTGAAAAAAGCTGCAACCATCTTGAAAAAACAAAGTCAGAGCTGCCGCATGCCTTTTTAATTACATTAATGCTCTCCCTGTGCGAGGGCACAATTGGGTGTGCGGGAGAAAGCGGGATCTGCTTGAAGGGCTGAGGAGATAAAGCTTCACGGGGGCTGGAGGTGGGGAAGGAGGGACTCAGAGGAGAAGAGACAGTCCATGCTCTGGAGACATCTCCCTCACACCCTGGGATTTGCCAGAGACACAAACCATCTGTGTGTCGGTTAGCAGAGATTTAATGGCCAAACCCAGCACCAAGTTCAGTGCTGGGGAGAGCGAAATGCAGGAGAGAGCCATGGGAGGGCACATGCTCCCTCAGGGAGGGAAAGGGCAAGGGCAGCAATGGGGTGGATCCATCTGGCAAGCACAGAGTGATAGAGAATTTTTGCAGGGAAACCTGATGGCTTTGAAGATGATTTTGCAGGCTGGGAATGGCTCTGTGCATCCCTTTGCCTGTCCTGGATGCCACGGGTGGCTCTGGACATTGGCATCCCAAGATGCCAGGCTTAGTGTGGGGCGTCAGGGTGAGCAGTGGGTTCCCAGCATGAGCCAGTGCAGGGAGTCCCCAAAGTTTCCAGAAATCCAGGGCCAGTGAAGAGGCTGAATGGCCACAAGAGCTGGTCCAGCAGTGGTGCCAGCAGCAGGAGTGTCCCCAGCCCCGCACCGCGGTGCTTTCGGAGTGAGCAGTGGTTCCTTTTCCTGTTGTACTCACGGAGGGCCATGGACAGGATGCATCTGCAGGAATCCCACAGCCCCAACCTGCACAGATTGTACTTTTCCTTTCGTCCCCTCCACCCCCTGGTGTTGTTTGCTAACAGGTCACCAGGCAGCACATGAAGGGAGGCAGGGGGATGTTTCTGCTGCTGTCCTGCTCCCCCCAGCCCCAGTGATGGGGCACAGCATTAGTTGAGAGGCTTGGACCACTTACTTAGTGGTTCAAGCAGAGGGACCACGCCGGTTTTATGACCTAATTCAGTGCCTGTTGCAGCCAGCCCTGGAGCTGGCTGTGCCAGGGCTTTGGGGATTACCTTTCTGCTCGCTGCCCCAGAGCATGGATGAGAGGGTTTGCTGTCCCCAGCCAGCCCCATACAAGCCATTATCTTCTGCAGTTTGAGCTGAGCTCCGTGGGGGTGTCGGGCACCCCCAGCTGCTCCCTGGGGCGATGGACAGGCAGGCTGTGGCCATCTGGAGAGCAGTGTTTGCACTGGGATAAGTGTGTCCGGCATTAATAGGAAACGCAGCTTAGCGGACAGATTCCTTCCCCCGCCTCCTTTTTTTAATAAACCTTGTTACATTTCGAAGGGATTTTACAAAAAATGCAGTCATTTATTTTCACAGCCCCGGGGCACATTTTTTCTGTGTGACATCTGACGTCCCCTTCCTTGGGGAAGAGGAGGTTGGAGGCGCGAGGTGGGGTGTCCTCCATGGGGGCTGAACACCCCAGAGCCCCAGGGACTGCAGTGACACCAGCTCGTGTGTTGAGTGACAAGTAATGGCTGCTGCTGTTGTTGTTGTTGAGGGAGCGGTGTCTGTAGGACACGCCGTGGCAGCGGGACACGCACACAGGCGGAGGTGGGCTGGGACAGCCCCTGGACTGATGCTGCATCTTGTGGGCAAGTGGACGGGAGGCGGGAGATGGCGGGGGGAGATGGCTGTCACCCTGCTGTTGCCATGGGGGCAGCCATGGGGACACCACCTCGGAGCCACGCACAGGCGGGAAGGAAGTGGAGAACAATTGGGGAGAACAAGGCCGGCAGCCCAGGCCTGGCAGTGCTGGCGGTGCCGCTCCGCACGTCCCTGCACCGCCGTGTCCCCCTCAGCAGCCTCTCCCGGTGGCAGTGGACCCTGGGCACTGTGGCTTTGCCACCAGCCTGGATCCCCATGCCACCCCCGTGTCCGAGAAGCTGGTGGCCGTTTGTTGTTTCCTGGGTCAGGTATCCTCATAGAGAAACATTCCTAGAATTATTGGGTCATTAAAGTTGGAAAAGACTTCTAAGATCATCAAGTCCAACCATTAATCCAGCACCACCATGTTCACCACTAAATCCTGTCCCCAGATGCCACATCCACATGTCTTCTAAATACTTACAGGGATGGCGACTCCACCGCTACCCTGAGGAGCCTGTTCCAATGCCTGACCATCTTTTCAGTGTAGAAATTTTTCCTAATATCAAATGTTAACGTTCCCTGGCCCAGCTTGAGGCCATTTCCTCTTGAGGCTCGCATGGCTCTACCACAGTGGCCTGCAGTCCTCAGGTCACAGCTTTAGAGGAGAGGTGTCACAGCTGCTTGTGAAACACGTGGAAACACCATGTGCTTGAGACCTCTCCAACCCCGCCAGATCCTCTCATACCTGAGTTTGAATGTTACTAGGGAAGGAAACAGACATACACAGAACACAGTTGGAATAAACCTCATGTTTTTGTAGAAAGTCAAGCTAGCAGCATATTTTTGCATTCTTTTCTTCCTTACCATTTAGCACCTACCTGAGTCACAGCCTCACATTCTGTGACTTTTTCCCCCCCTCCTCTGTTTCTGGTTAGTTTGCTTGTTTTTGCAGTCAACGAGACTTCTTTTGAATTATCTCACATCTCCAGAAGCTGGAGTTTTAAGATAATGATCATGAAGTAACGACAGTCGGCAACGCTGTGCTGATGAAAAACAACAGTAGTCTCTGAGGGTAACCGGTACTTCGAGATGTTTTGTCCATGAGGAGCTCACTTAGGGTGCATGTCTGGCATGCCAGAGATGCAAACACACAAAAAGTGGGGCTCTCCCTGAAAAAAGCTGGAAGAAGAGCATGAAAATGTTTAACTGCCTGTCCTTGAGCCTGGACAATTTCACTCCTGGAATGCCTGTCCGGTGGTGCAGGGAAGGGGGCTGCTGCAGTCCACAAAGGGTTGGTACTGTTCAGGTGACTGTACCTGAGAGTGCACCACAGGAGAAGGGCATTCCGTGGATGCCTCCTGGCTCCAGAGAGCATCTCTGTACAAACACATTTGCGGTATTTGGGCATCCCTGATTTGTCCCCCTGATTACAGAAGGCTACACATGTATGGAAAAATCTCCTGCCAGACTCTTTCTGGTTAGCAGAGGGGATAATTTCAGAGCCCTAGTCCAAGCAAGCTCAATATCGTTCACCTGGTGAGGAATGGCCACAGTTTAATTCCCCAGTTTCTGGTCTTCCATTCTTTTTCTGGCCCTCATCTGTGCTAGGCTGTCCGTCAGAGCCCAGGAGCTGAAGAGCTGCTCACTGGAGCCAGGAGGGCTGCAGGCAAACCTCTTGTGTCCCACTGAGCCAGGATTAACCACCTTGTAGGAGCAGACCCCAAGGAGATGTTCCCTTCAAGGGCCTTTGCCCCTCTCCGGCTTTGTGGTACCAGGATAGCTGCTGCCCACAGCGCTGGCCCAGGCTGGTTGATGTCTGCATCATCCCCTCTCTCCTTTCTCTCCACAGATCTGGTGAGCAGCTATTCTATGACCCCTCCTACTCTGAGCATCACTGAGGAGGACCACGTCATCAACGCCAAGGACACGCTGACCATCACCTGCAGGTAAGGCACCAGCAAGTGTGGCTCTGTCTAGACTGCTCTTACCTGGTGAGTGTTGGAGGACCAGGCAAGGAGAGCCCACCAGGGACACCTTGGCTGCAGTACTCCCATAAATTAGCATGTCTGACTAGAAATCTTCCACATCCCCCAAGTGTGAATTCATCTAATTAATTGAAAAAGAAGCAAAAGATGTCTCAGAGGATTCAGTGATAACCTCTGCTGTAGTCTTTCAGACAGAAAGAAGATAGAGAAACATTCTGTGTGATTTGATAGCTTTGTTGTAGGCTCTTTAGGGAAGCTGGTCTTCCTGACTCTCCTTGTCTTTCTCTGACATTGTTTATTCTCACCTCTTTGGGGCCACTAGGAATGAAGTCCTGGTTTCTAAACCTAGTGGGACATTTGGGGAACACTGAGAATTATCCATGGGAGAAGGCAAGGCCACACTTAGTGGTGGCTATGAGAGGCTTCCAGCTTTTTTAGGAAGCTAGAATTTAATGATCTGCCTTTATATGTGTGGGTGAAGAGAAACCCCAGTCAGGCCAGGTGAATAACTGTGAGAGGAGCTGGAGAATCTCTGGTTGTTTTGGACACTGTGGGTCTGAGAAGGTGGTGTGCCTGAACTGATTTATCCACACTGGGACACTTGGCTGTACATGTTTTCTGTACTACCTCCTGTCTCGGAAAGTTAAAAAAAAACAAAACATAAACAAGTGGGAGAATTGCCCAAGGTCAATTTTCCTGGAGTTTCCCTTCAGCAGCTGAAAACAGATCCATGCTTGGGATCTGAATGCTGGGTCCAATGGGGATCTATATTCAGCATGGGCCTCAAATGGGTGTTTCTCAGTGTTATATATAACCACAGAGCAATTACTGCAAACACTTGGCTGGCATTGTGTTCATGTCTTGTCACAAACATATTTAACTTTTCCTGGAACAGATGGCATTGCTTTTCCTTTGTGAATCAGTTCATAGCCAAGGGAGAAGGACAGAGGAAAGGTTGTTGATGGTAATTACTGAATTGATTTCACCTGGTCTGTGAAGCTGAGTGGTTGTGAGCTTGTTTTCATCCGGTGACTTGAAGAGGTATGATGTGTGGTGGGATGTAGGAAATGTGTGAGTTGGAGGACTGTCCATGACTGTTTGTGGGGGACTGTGGTCAGCCATTTACTGTGGCAGCACAGAGGAAGAGAAGGGAGTTTGGGGATTCCAGTGCTCTGCCGTGGTAATCTCCACAGAGGGATGTGGGAATGGACACTTTCTTGTCCACACTTGGAAGAGGGGAGACTCAGTGATGTTATTCTGAATAAGCATAGAATCAGAGCAGACCTTATCTCAACAGGGAACCAGAAAGGGACACAGAAAGCAGTTTCAAGGCTCTGTTGTCTACAGATTGAGCCAAGGCTAAAGGACTTACTGAAGTTAGAGGTGTGGCAAAAGAAAGTGTCTTCTGCAGCTGTGAAAGACTGAACTGGCCAGCCAAAGAGCACAGGGCCATCTGCAAACAGCACTGAAACCCATGTACTCTCTGCCCATATTGCTCTTTAGCTGCTCCTTGCCTCTGCATCCCGCTGTGCTCCTTGGGGCTGTGCAGTGTCCTTCACACCATCTGCAGATAGATAAGTCTCAGAATCTCCTGCATGGCTCAGAGGGTTCCCCTTTTCCCTCTGAGCTCTCAGTCCTGTGTTTTTCTGTCTTGAGGAGAGGTCTTTGACTGCGGGACACTGTTACTTCATCGGAATGAAGAGTAAATCTTTTCTGGTCCCTGGATCTCTAATTACACCCAGCTGCTTCTCCAACCTCTTCTCTGGACCATGGCCCACCCTGGAAAGACCTGGCTTGTGTTAGTGGGAGCTGAAGTGAAAAACATGCAGACCACCAAGAGAACAAGCAGAGGAGAGGGTGGTGGGGCAGGGTAGGGCAGAAACAAATACGAAATGAAATCCAAGATCCTGGGATTTCCTCCTGAGCATCGTGTTGGAGGTGACTTCAGTTTGACCCTGGTCTTCCCCTGAGAGCAATGTCCTCTGGCTGCTCTTTGAGCTGCCCTGGAGCCAGGCGTATGGGCCTGCTTGAAGCAGTGCTTCAGCAGAAAGATGAGCTCAAAACCCCCGTGTGAGACTCCCTGGAGACCTTTCAAGCTTCACCCACTGAGCGTGAGAGTCCTGCAGCCAACCATGCTCTCAGGCTCCCTTGCAGCAGCCTGAATCTCAGGCATCCACAGCTCTGCAGCTCCACTCCTGCTCCACAGCCCACCAAGGCTCATTGGTGACCAGAGTCCATGCCAGACCATGAGATAAGCCATGCCTCTGGAGCTGAGAATGGTTAACAGACACCCAAAGGCTCAACACACGCACAAGGAGCCACCAGGTCCTGGAGTTCTGCTTTTGCAAATGGCATCATGTGCAGTCACGTTCCCTTGTCACCCAGCACAAGGCACCCTTGAGAGGCCCAGACAGAGCAGGGGACCATTGCAGGGACATTCCCCAAAACAGAGATCAGGCCAGGGCTGGCTGAGAGCCCCAGGGATGTTTTGATCTAAGCATGTGGCAGAACAGGGGAAGGGGCTAATGCCTACATGGACAGTGCAGCTTTTATTAGTTCTCATCCCGAGAAGGAAGGAAAGAATATTGTGAATCTCTGCATTCATGCCCTTGGCAGCCTGCATGGGGGGAAAGCAGAGAGCTTGTACTGTTCCAGCTCATGAACATTGGAGCAGATCCCACAGGAGCCAGCTGCACAACAGCAGAAACCTCTGGAGGGATCAGCTCCATCCTGGCTCTGCCATCCCATCCCATCCTGCAGGTGCTGGGCACACAGGTGGGGAGCAAACCAAGAAAATGAAGGGCAAGGATGTCCTCTGCTGCCCAGTGACCTGTTACCAGAGCTGACTGGCAGATGCACAAACCCATCTGTGGCAGAGAGGAAATATTTGACCCCGGAGCCCTCTTGGCTCTCGTGGAGGAAATGAGAACTGTGGCAGGGCTGAAGGAGCCTGAGGATAACGCAAAACCCCACAACCACTGCTCTGGAGTGGTGTCCGGGAGCACACAACACCTGCTGCTCTTTCCTACACGTGTGTGACGGCTGTGAACATCCTCTGTGGTTCTGAGGGGAATCTGGTTTGTCCCAGCTAAGCCACAAAGCCACAGCCAGCTTTACTCATCACACCACACATGGGAGTTTCAAAGAGAATTGAAGAAAAGGGGTGCCAATTGCAACATCTCCCTTGAAAAGCATCTGTCCTGAAAAGATTGAGGAAAACAGCTGTGGAGAAGCCTACAGTGCATTTCTTTCCAGCTGGCATCAGCAGGCTCCATCGCCAAGAGGCACATTATCACCGAGCTGAAAGCAAACAACTTGGGAATAAATCTTGGAAGGTGACAGATAGGAGACAAGGAACCATCCAAAACTGCTGCTTGGACCCTTCCCCAAATGCAGAGGGTAGATTCAGAAATAAATCCACGTGAACCTGGCTTGCCCTCATTCATGCCTTCTCCTGGACCTCCTAACATACCAGTGGCGCTAACTTGGACTCACAGTAATGCCCACACCTTCTGTGTCCCCACCAAGCCTCTGGGCATATGAAAGGAAATGAAAGCACTTCTGAAAGGAATGCCTGGGCTGAGCTGCCCACGGGCTGGTCAGCACGTCTGTGTGCCCTGGCCCATCCATGTTTACATAAATACGTGTCACTCAGCTACTGCAGGCCTTGATGATTAATGAAACAAGTGGATCTGATAATGTGTGAAAATCCCAGTGGGTAAACAAACAGAAAGCGGAAACGCTGGAGACTTTTACAATTACCCTCCTCCAAGTGGAGTGCCAAAAATGCCTGGTCTGAAGCGCTCAGCTCTGGGCTGAGAGCAGGGACAGCCCCATGTCCCACGCCAGTGCAGTGGGAGCATGGACACAGCAGCAAGGGCCATGGCAGAAGCCACTGGGTGTTCCTGGTTTAGTGATCAGTTTTACTGTTGTTTTCCCTGTGCATGCATAGGATAGGAAAAACTCAAAATTCAGTTCTTATTTTTATTGAAGTGTTCATGAGACTCTGGTACTTTAGGAAAGCTTGCCTGTGCTTCATGGACACAAGCTGCCGGAGCTGTACTTACAGTCCTGCCTCAGGCACTGATGGCATTTTTAGTGAAAGCAGAAGTTTGAGCTGGGTAAGAGGGACTGTGTGGCTGTCCCCAAGGGTTTGTCACTGCCCCTAGAGCCCTTGTGCCTGGCAGCATAGGAAGAGTGCAGCACACTCTCTCCAAACTCATCAGCAGTGAGCTGGAAGAGGGCAAAGTCTGCAGGAAGATAAATCAGCTGCTGAAGACAAACACAAAGGGGCAAGTCTTTCCCCCATGCTTGGACAGAAATCCTGTCTTCACTGGATCTGAGCCATTGTGCCCTCCAATGGCACCTTATCTCACTTCCTCCTTGCTGTCCCTTGCTGTCTGGTGATGGTCAGAGTCTGCCTGTGCTTAAAAGCATCTGCCCATGGAGCTGCCCTGGAAGAGCCCTGGCAGAGGAGCTGCATGTGCCAACACATCTATTCCCAACTTGCATAATAGATGAGCCCAGTTTCCCCTTACAGAGTCAAGGGTGCTGACAAAAGGCCATTTTTACCCCACAGCTGTCTCTTACGATGGCTTCTTTTTTCCTATTTCTTTTTTTTTTTTTTGCACATACTTAAGTGACTTTCAGCTATATTGGCAAAATTTCAAGTGGGGACTAGGCCTTCCTCTGAAAGGGGCTCTGATTTCACAGAAGGAAACTTCCAGTGTGGAATAAAAGCTTGTTTTGTTTGTAGTAAACAAGTGCAGTTATAACAAGCTACAGTGGCACGTGTGTGCACATGCGAGCTCCTGCTCTGGAGATCCTCAGCTATATATAAATACACACGTGCACATTCTGTCTGAGGGTTTCTTGAGTTCCTGGACTTTTCTGTCGGTCTTTGGGCTGCTGGTGAACAAGCTTTGTGGTCATGCCATCAGAGAGGTGTCTGCAGCTCAGTGTCTCTGCAGAGGTGGGAAGGGGCAGCAGCCCAAGACCAGCTGGGGTTTTGAGGGGCTGCAGGGTGCTGTGCAGAGCAAGGGAACCCCCTCCCACAGCAATGGGGAAGGAAACAGCTGGCAGCTGGCCCGAAGGCAGTCAGCTGAGCCTCCCCTTGTTTTCCCCTTGCTGTCTTTTATCCCTGAGTCCCTCCTGCTTTTCTCTTTCTCGCTTTCTTTCCAGTCTGCTCTCCTTCCCCCATTCTTCTTCCCACTCCATTCATCACACAATGAGCCTCAGCCAGCAGCTACACTGAGCCAAGGGAAATCATCACATCCATGTGTTTCCCTAATAGCTCTGGACCCTTTTAATAATGCGAGGGAATAGAAAATAAATGGAACCTTTCCCTCAGGGCCCTGTGTGTTTCCCTGTCCCGGCATTCATACCGGTAGGACAGTGCCATGGGACAGAGGGGCCTGCTTGTGAGTGGGCTGATATCTTACAGCTTAGCATGGCCAGAGAGGTGGCCTGGGGAAAGGGATGAGCTTTTGCTTGCCCAGCACTTAAGGAATCTGGTTGCCATTTCCTTGTGCCTGCTTTTTCCCTTGGAGGATGGCCATTTCTCCATGCCACAGCCCGAGACTGGTGGCTGGCTGGGCCACATGCAGGTGTGCACAGAGTCACACAGAGCAATAAAACCACCAGCATATTCACCGTGCTCACCCTAAAGCTAACACTGCTTTTTGCCCACGTCTAGAGGCCAGCACCCTTTGGAGTGGTCGTGGCCCGGGGGCAAGGTGGACCCTGCCGGGAAGGAGGAGACCGAGTTGGTGGCCTCAGCATCCCCCAGCAGCAGCCGGCCAATCCAAGAAGAAGACTGCGAGGGGACCGGCACGAAGCCCTACTGCAAAGTGCTGGTGCTGACGGAGGCACAGGCGAATGACACAGGTTACTACCGGTGCTACTACAAGTACATTGATGCCAAAATCGAGGACACCACAGCAGTCAGCACCTACGTGTTTGTGCAAGGTAAGAGCTGCCAGTGGTGTGCACCTGCAAGCTGGGGGTTTGGGGCAGCCAATGCACCAACATAATATCCGAAAGATTAAACATCTCAGTGTGCCTCCCAGAGCAGAGCGTGGCTGCTGCAGCGTCGGGGAGGGGGCCAGGGGCTGGTTCCCTGGAAGCACAGGGGACCAATATCCGTCCATGGCGGCAGCGCCTGGGATTCAATTACATCCCGTGCCGGGGGCATCACTCCAGCCGGGCTGGAATGCAGGAATTCAAGGAGTGAGAGCCTGGCCTCAGAGATGCTCCACCACTAAAAAAAGCACAGGAGTTATCTTCTGGGCAGCTGGGGGCTCCCTGAGATGCTAATGGCCAGGGGTGGTAGTGTTCCATAAAGCTGAGACTGAGGGGGAGAGGATGAGTGGTACCAACACACCATGTGCAGACTCCACCTGTCCCCAGCCCTGATGGCCTGAGCTGTTCAGCAGTGACAGATCCAGATGCTCCTCTCCACACTGTGCAGGGACTGCCCGTGCAGGCAGGGTTATAAGGTGTATTTTGGAGGAGGAGGGATGTTCACCAGGCTTGGGGCTGGAACCTCAGCTTAGTGAGTGGCTGTGGGGCCAATACTCAGCATCTCTGTGTCCCGGGGATTCCTCCTCTGCCGTCTCCCCCACTGCTCACAGCAGGCTCCAGCAAGATAAATGAACTCTGTCCCCTGGAAACAGTTGGCTGAGCTATTTCTCTTTCCGCCCCCATTTATTAGTTGGTGCAGTTGTCATGAGCCAGGCAGGTCATGACATATAAGATGCATTTTTCAGAAGTCCCAGGGCAAAGCCAGTTTTGCCTCTGCAGCTATGCAGAGAAAAATGCAGGGGCAAATCAGAAAAGCTGGGCAGCTGTTGGAGAGGAATTGAAGTCTGTTTGGGCAATTGCTTCCTCCTTCCATGGGCAATGCTGCCCACCCTAAAACAGGACAGAGCCTGTCTGGATTTCGGACATCTGTGAGTTGGACAAGGGTGTGCAGACACTCTAGAGGGTTGTATCAGGATGGAGGCAGAGAGCTTCTTAGGTATGCTGACAATTGAGTACAACCCCACAAGCTACATGCAGGGAGTGCTTTTGCAAGAATTTATTTTCTTTGTGACCCAGAAAATGCCGCTTTGCCCCCTGATCCACCTTCTCTCACCTCCAGCCTCCCTGCAGCTCAGGAGTGGCTCTCCTGTTTACCAGAGAGTGCACATGGTGCAGCTTAGGGGCAATAAATCCCACACTGTCAGGGCCCGTGGGACTCTCAGTGCCTGTGCACTGCATGTGTGCAACAGACCCTGCTGACACCTCGCAGCACTGCTGTGCACATGGCTACACAGCACATGTTCATACTCAGTCCAATCAGGCCGTCCCCTCTTATGGTTATCAAGCATCTAGGAAGCTTCAGAATGCTCCTTTCCAGACAGGACAGACTTTCAGGCAGGAGAAGGGACAGGTCAGGAAAACCCAGGCATATGGTAACCACAGCCATTGCAGAGCATTCAGATAAAGCCTGTTCCTGCTGAACTGGGCTGCAATGTGAGACTGTCCCTGGAGAGCTTGGAAGGGCTGATGTAAGTGTTGGGGATGTTTGGAGACAGCATGATCAGACCACAGGTTTATCCATCAACTTAATTTCTCATGTTAAGAGCATGGTGGAATTGCCAGGAACAAAATATCTGTGCTTGCCTGGAAAAATGAGTTCTTCTGTATTTTACCTGCAGCTCAGTTCTTAAATGAACTCTCCATGCGTCTCCTTCCCATGTATCTGCTTAGGTGTGTATTTTATTACAACTACAGATAGCACTGTAGACACAGAATGCCTCATCAGGGTAGGGTAGGATAGGCTATGTACAGCCCAGATCTCATAAAGCTTAGCATATATTAATGAAGAAGATGCTAAATTATTCCCATCCGACCCATTAAGGCAGCCTTAAGGAAATTTGTGTTGTCAGAGAGGGGAGTTAGTGCATGAATCACAAGCTCATTGGCAGCAGGACCAGCCCAGTAAATCAGTTAGATCTTGGCTGCCATCTGAGCTTGAAGGGGACCTCGTAGTCTCTCACCCCTGGCAGTTGTGCAGCTCCTCCCTCTCACATGCCTAGGGCTCAGGAGAGGAATGAGGAACATATTCACACTGGGAAACAAATCTGTGGTTTCAGAAGGCAGCAATCCTGTGGTAGCAAAAAACCCCAGGAAATAAAGATAAGAGCTCTCTGGGCAATCCATGTTTTTATAAGAGCTGACCAATACAGTTTCCTGAGCATGGTTTGTTTCATCTAACCTGTAGAAAAAAAGCACTTCACACAGTGGAGAGGTCTTTGCAGCATGACTAACACTGAAGCAGCAGCTTTATAGATCAAAAATTAAAGGTTTATGTACTTGCAGTGGGAGTGCTGGGTTAGATTGGGTTTGGGCCAATGTGATTTGAACAACAGAATCCCCAAGTAAAGATCATTTCCAAATTCATCTTTGACTTGTCCTTTTAGATGGGTCTCTTTAGGGGTTGGGTAGCAGAAGGAAAAAATCTCGGGTTGGACAAACAGATGTCCTCATGCTACACTCCCTTGAAATCAATGGTTTAACTGAAACACAGGTGAATAAAATTGAATGTAGGCCACTGGGATCATTTGGTCTGATTCCAGCATACCAGCCATAAAATCTCCCCTAGCAGGACCCTGAGGCAGCCCAGTGTCTTCCAGATGGACACCCATCACCTCCTTATAGAGGCCACTTCACCCAGGGGACAATTTCCATGAATAAAGCCAATCGTGACCATGTGGGTAGACATTCACAGAGAAGAGATGCTGGCAACATCAGGCCTTCAAGACACTAGGAACCACTCTCTATTTAGAGCATCCTGTGAGGCATAAGCCCCTGTGGAAAAGGGCAGGCAGGGGCTGATTACTACAGAATAAATCATCTGTCACTGAGGCCACCAAGCAGCCTCAGAATTCTTTGTCTCTTCCCGTTTTGTCTTCAGCCCATTTAGTCAGCCTGGGTCACTGCTGATTCTAGTTTAGTGTAACATCCCTGGCCTTGCTAAGTCATTTCATAATGATTATTTTTGGGTGGTTTTGCTCTTCCTGTCAATATTTGTGCTTGCAGCAGTTGGGCGACAGTGGGGTGGCAGCCCTGGAAAGCTCAGCTCATGTGTTTATTTGCCGGCCGGGATGGCTGCAGGATGACATCTGCATACCATTGCGCTGCGGATCACTTCCTCAGCCGCCAAGGTCGCTCTGCACCAAGGCAGCACAGCCCCACAGCCCCACGCCGGCCCTGCAGGGGACACAGCCAGCAGCTGGGCAGGCGCCGAGCCCAGGGCATGGCGCGCTGCTTTCACAAAGGGTCACACTCAGGCAAGGACCTTGAGGGCTCCAGGAAAGGGGAGGTCATTTCCCGCACTGCCCAAATGTCGCATGAGTGCTGCTGCACCGGTACCTGTTTGGTGCGGAGGAGGGGGCTGCCTTTGCATTCCCAAGCTCCAGGTGTCTCCTCTGACTGTCACATGTGGCAGGTGGGGCTCAACAGCTCAACACCACTCCCTCTGTGAAGCTTGTGCCGTGTTAAGGAAATTCAGAAAGCCTCCTTTTCTACTGGTTGTTCCCTTTTCCTACTTTTTTCTCTTTTTTTAGTAGCTGTTCTCCTTGTGTCTTTTCTCCAGATTTTGAACAGCCATTTATCAACAAGCCAGAGACCCTCCTCATCAGCAAGAAGGAGAACACGTGGGTACCATGCCTCGTGTCCATCCCAGATCTTAACGTCACACTGACCTCGGTGAGAGCTTGGCCACTGGGAGACTCTGGACTGAGATGTATTGCATTTGTTCTGCGTTTGTAATTGGCTGAGTGGAAGCAGGACAGGCACTGCCAGGAAAGGAAAATGCATGGGATACATTTTCCATGGAAAGTACAAGCCACTGGCTTCCTCGTTTTATTTGCTGGTTGAATCTGTGTTGTCCAGTTCCCTTGGGCAGACCCCACGGGTTTCCTGCCAACCTTGCTTCTCTTCCCTGGAGCTCTATGAAACAAAACAAGACTTTGTTTTAAACACATTTCCCCACAGGATTCCCTGTTTGCCTCGTCTCTGTGCTCTACAGCCCCTCTAGGTGGTCGGCATCCCCACAAGGGAGGAGGCTGCAGCCCTAGGGCTCATGACTAAAAACAGCTCTCTTATCAGTTTGCTTTTGCTTTTGCCTTTTTTTCCCCCTTTTTTTTTTTTTTTACAATGCAAATACATCCTTCCAGGATGAGTGTTACTATTGTACAAAGGCCTCCAGGGACACTCTGGGGGCCAGGGGCCTTTCCCTTGCCCGGGAAGGACACTACCCAAGGTCACCACTCATCCCGGTGGGGCTGATGTTTGGGACATCAGCATCAGTTTCCTTAGCTATCTCTAGAAGTTTCCATTCCTGGAAGTCTCTGGCCCACTCTGCAGACGGAGAGGCTCATGGTGCAGGATGCGGCTGCTCAGGGTAGAGGGGAGGCCACAATTCCTAGATGGCAAACCCTTGTGGGGAGAGGGCAGGAGGCCAGCACAGCATGATGCTGCATCATTTCTTCCCACAAAAGGGATGTGTTAGCCAGCATAAAGCCTGGGAGGGGTGGAGTGGGAATGTTGTTACCCTCTTATTTTAGTTGGCAAAATGTTGATTTTTCCAGCAAAATTTCTTCATCCACTCTGACGGGAAAAGCACTTTCTGGGACAACAAGAAGGGAATGCAGGTACCCACACACTTGATCAGGGACTTACTGTATGTCCACTGTGAGACTGTAATCGACAAGAAGGTCTTCAAATCCAATTTCTTCATCATCCATATAGCAGGTGAATATTTGGGAAGGTTCAGGGGAGCAGTTTGGGTGGCTCTGGAGTCCATCAGTGTGGCTCATGGGATTGTTATTGCCCTCTAGCTACACAGACTCTGCATGGTGCTTATATCTCTTCTACTGTGTGTCAGACAGAGATACACCATGCAGCAGGAGGTCATTTCCAAACCTCCTGTAACTGCATAGTCTGAGTCAAACAGTGACTAATCAGAAATGTCTTTTTATTGCCTCTTCTGCATCAGGGAGTGAGCTGTATGACATTCAGCTGTATCCCAAGAAAGCCATGGAGCTGCTAGTGGGAGAGAAGCTGGTCTTGAACTGCACAGTGTGGGCTGAGTTCAACTCTGGCGTCCGCTTCCAGTGGTCTTACCCTGGCAAACAGGTACCAGCAAAGAGAGCAGCTCCCCATGCAGTGAACTGTTACTCTCTGACCTGTCCCCTCCTGACCCTTCACTGTTCCTCTTCACATCACTGGCAGGGCTCCACTTCATAATCCTAACCGTGCTGTGCCCTGGACATCTTGGTCAGAGTGTTTTCTCATTTTTCTCCCTGGCAGCAGAAGGCAGACAGAGGGAAGACCCCTTTTCCTGGCAGAAAGCTTCCTCCTTGCCAAGGTGTTATTGCTCTGGGGTTCTCAGGAAAACAAGTGGCTTCACTTTCACCCGTGCAAATCCAGAGCCAACATCATTGGTTTAAAAGGAGCCACTCTAGTCATAGAGCCCTTGTTACCAAGAGTCTGTGAGGTGATCCCTTCCTCACTGTGTTTTCTCCCTCTTGTATCCTCTGGCTTTTTTGAATGGTGAGGCAGGGGAGTCCCTTGAGAACATCACTCAGTTCATGGGGCTCCCAGCCTGGTTCCTGGGCTACAGACAAGAGCAAGACATGCTAAGATCTGACCTCAGCCTCAGGCAATCAGTACACAGAACATGTGCCCTTCCTGACTGAGGATGGCAGTCAGTTGTGGAGAAACCTGTAGAGGAAAGCACAGGAATCACAGCTGTGAGGAGCCCATCCACACAGCCCCATCCCACTGATGTCTTTCATCCCATTCTCTCTGTCATCTCCACAGATGCAGCGAGCAGTGATCGAGTCTGAGCGCCGCTCCCTGCAGACACACACGGAGCTCTCCAGTATCCTGACCCTCCACAACGTCAGCCAGCAGGATCTGGGGAAGTACACATGCACTGCCACCAATGGTGCCCAGATGCTGGAGGAGAGCACCGATGTCATCGTGCATGGTATGGCACCTTCCAGTGGCCTGCAGAGCCACAGCCAAAGCCCAGCTGCAGCAGAGCCATCCCCAGACTGCTTGGGCAGAGCGGTTCCTGCACCTCCATCCACTCTGCTTTCATGAAACCCAGCCCTCCTCCAGCCCCTCAGTGCTCCTGTGCACCACACTGGGAGTAGGGTCACATTCAGCAAGGTGCCAAAATTATGAGGGAGAGAGTACACCAACACCAAAGTGGCCTAAAAGCAGTGAGTTGGCAGGACACCTACAGTCTTATGGCCCTGTGAACAATGCAGTGCCCCCTGTGGCATGGCTGGCCTGGGGGACACCAGCTGTGGGTGGACAAGGGACCACTGGCACTGGGCAGCTGTTTCTTGGCAGCAGAAATTCACAGGGCAGCCCAGCCTTCCTGCATCTCCAGTGGCTCCCAAGAGGGAGACAGAGGCAGCTCTTCAGCTGCCAGGATCTTAACTGCCCTGTCACAACACCCTGCCTGTCCTTGATCCTTGTCGTTGGGCCCTGTGGGGAGCAGCAGAGTTTTGTAGCAGCCTATCTCTTTGTGTTCTTCTCCATGGTCCCTTTTTTCCTTGCAGAAAAGCCCTTCATCACTGTGGAGTGGAGGAAGGGCCCAGTGATAGAAGCCACTGCAGGAGACGAAGCTGTGAAGCTGCCAGTGAAAGTCGTGGCTTACCCCCCACCAGACTTCCAGTGGTAACTTACCTTTCTTAGCTTCAGCCACCTTCCCTTCTCCTTCCTGCTGCCAAGTGCGGAAGCCTAGCCTAGCCTCCTTGCTAGGTCCCTCTGTGGCCAAGATTGTCACAAATGTCACTTTTTTCCACCTGTGGGGGTCATTTCTCACACATGTCCTGGCTTTCAGCAGCACAGCCTGTCTTGGCAGTTCTGCACTGTCTGGAGGGGCTAAGTGGAGCTCCCACATGGAGCTGTCCCTCTTGTCCCTTTGCTATGGGGATCACAGCTGCCCAGAGGAACAAGGTAGTGGGATGGGTTGTGCACCTCATCACGCTGCAATTCCATCAGAGCTTTGCACCCACTCACTGCTCAGGGCAGAGCTATGATGCCCCCAACCCCACCCACATCTATGTGACACAATGTGCAGACCCATAACTTGGGTCCAGGGAAGGCCCAGGGGTCTCTCCAGAGACGTCCTCAGTGCTAGCAAGGGGCGCCCTGACTGCACTCTAGTGAGGAGCAGCAAACCCCTGCCCAGCTGCCAGTGGGACACTTCTTCCCCATGGCTGCATTTTCTCTCTGCCTCCCCGCAGGTACAAGGATGGAAAGCTAATTCCCAAGCAATCTCAATCTTCAATGCAGATCAAGGATGTGTCGGAGCAGCACGCCGGGACATACACGCTGGTTCTGCGGAACAGGCTGGCGGGGCTGGAGAAGCACATCAGCCTCCAGTTAATCGTCAATGGTAAGGGGGGGCCAGGGCTGGGGCCGGGGGGAGAGTGCTGAGCCCACAGCCCCATCCTATGGGCTGTTCTGAGACCAAGTCCCCACTGCAGTCCTAAAGCAGTTGGTACCTACATCACCTCTTCCTCCCCCGTCATTGAGGGATGCTCTGGCTACAGTGTGGCTGCTTCTCTCTGACTTGGGTGACACCGCACGGTTTTGTTCCTGGCTCCGTCACTTTGGGCAGGATATATCCTTGCTCAGGGGCCACTTCCTGACTGCAGCTGGAGATGCTGCTGAGGATGACCCTGACTGATGCAGACTTGAGAACAGGGCAGCTGCCACACAGATGAAGTCTTGATCTGGAATAGTTCCTCTGGGTGGGAAGCTCTTACGGAGTTTTCCCCACAGCAGAAACTGGTCCCTGTCATGCAGGAAACAGCTGTCAGAATAAAAGTGCTGGAAGGTCACTGCTGCCTGGAGATGTGTCTCCAGCAGGCTCTGTGGCCCTGTGCTTTCAGCCCTGCCGCATCTAGACAGTTCTACTCACCAGAGAAAGGAGAAATTATGTCACTTGAATCTGCTTAAATATGACCTGTTGTGCCTTGCAGGCCTGAGCTGCCCTGAGAGCCAGAGAGCTGTAGTGCCCTGTCTCTCTCTAGATGGGCCTGGGGAGGGCTGTGCCTGGCCTGGGGATGCAGTGGCTGAGCCTGCAGCTGCTCACAATGTCACTCTGATCCTTGCAGTTCCTCCACGCATCCATGAGAAGGAAGCCTCTTCCCCAAGCATCTACTCCAAGAGGAGCCCCCAGGCCCTCACCTGCACTGTCTATGGCATCCCAGCACCAGAGGTGATCCAGTGGCAGTGGAGGCCATGGATGCCCTGTCGGATGTTCTCCCGACGCAGCCTGTAAGTGTCATTTCTTCCAACACTTGTGTCTTGCCAGGCCACCATCACGGTGTTATGGGCTTCTTGTGACAGTGGCTGTGTCCCCAGTTGTGTCTCACTTTTGCTCTCCCACCCACAACATGGCCCCTTGTAGGAAAGCAGAGTGGAGAATCTTATTCTCTGTGTAGGAGTTTTTCCCAGACTGGCTGGTCCTGGACACCAACAGCTTCCACAGCATCCTCTGCATCCTCAGCCACCTGCAGCTGTCAGTGAATGTCCATGGCCCAGCCGCACCGCACAGCACCTGCAGTGAAACCACTGATCACTTTGCTAAGGGGGAAACTGAGGCAGATTGCAGGAGAAATTGTCCTAGCCCCTTGGTGAGACCCTGAGACAGCAGCAAGGGCTCACACCATTCCTGCCCTGAGGTTCCCATGGTTTTTCTGTCCTTTGTCTTCTCCTGGGTAATGATGGAAGCAAAAGTGCTCATAGACAGCTGCTGCTTGTGGGGAAGAATTGCAGAATCCTGGGGAAGTGCCAGATCTCTGCCAGCTGCTGGGATGATTTGCCAGGAGGGTGCTTGTGCCAGCAGCACAAACAGGTAGGCAGGAAGGGTGCGTGCCCACTGCCTGTGCCCTGGGAAGCTGGGGGAGCATCAGGCAGGGTTGCAGTGGCATTTTTTAGTGACAGCCTCACTGGAAGAAGGAAAAGGGATGCTGGGGAGTTGTAGCCAGAGCAGTTAGGGTGGAGGACATCAGGGTGCCTGGAGGAAGCCAGGTCCTGCAGCCCTGTGCAGGCTTTTGCCAAGCCAGGGACGCCAGAGAGCTTTCCATCGCATGCAAGTGCACTGTGGCCCTGTCAGGAAGCAGAGGGGCCCATGAATTATGAGCACTGTCTCCCAAGGCCACCATATTTCTGCCTAGCACAGCTCCAGAGGATGCAGGAGGCTCCTTTCTAGCTTCCTGTTGTTTATACAGCTCATCAGTGTGTTTGCCCCGCCAAGTGCTCTGCCCCATACTGCCAGCACACACCTTTGCCACTGCTCCTGGGCCCTCAGCTCCCCTCTGCTTCCCCGTCACCCTAAGCCTCTCCTTCCCACCTCAACCCACATTTTTGGGCAGACCCTTCCATCCTTCACCCCAACCCACATTGCAAAAGCATCCTGCAGGCTGCAGCATCCCAGGTCCCTGACAGATTTGGGCACTTTCCCCACTAGCCTGTCTCAGCCTGAATATGCACCACCATGTCCTGTGAGACAGCAGCAGCACCTCTACTTGGGAGGTCTCCCTCCTGGTTTTTGTTGAACCAGGGCAGCAGGAGCACCCCTGGGTGCTGCACCCTTGGGTGTTGCTGTCTGGGCCAGCACCAGCCAGTCAGTGACTCCCCTGACTCACAATCTCAGCAGGGCTTTAAGGCCTTGGTGCCGAGCAAAATGATATCAAGAGCTGCCCTAGACATGTGTGAATCAACTTCACCCCTGCCTTCACAGATGAAGCCCCAGGCCTGGGGGTGAAGACACCGCCGGGGACATCTGTATCTGTTCCCTGCCTCAATTTTCACACCTAGAGATTTTTGCCTCACTAGTGGTTGCAAGGCACCATTATAAAGCACATGAGAATTGTGTAACTGAAAGACCCAGGAAATTTTGTAGTGTTATAGGACAGGGCCATCAGTTCTCTGACAGAAAGCTGCTTTTGCTGCCTTTTTCCCAGCTGACCTTCTCTCTGTCTCTCTCCTTTTTTTCCTGCTCATCCCTGGCTGCTGGATTAGCAATAGCAGGCACCGGGCAGCAAGGCGCCATCAGCGGGACCGGATGCCTGAGTGCAAGGACTGGAAAGATGTGTCACAGCAGGATGCTGTGAACCCCATCGAGAGCATTGACACCTGGGTGGAGTTCGTGGAGGGGCGGAACAAGGTGAGGCTGCATTACAAGCCCATCCCAGGGCAGGGAGCTGGAGATGGGCACGGGAGTCCTCTGCAATCCACCAGGAAAATTAGCCTGGAAAGGAGCCTGGTAGAGAAAGATTTGGGGAGGGCTTCACACCTCTGCTTCTAAAGTAAACCATCAGCGGCTCTTCCCAGCCCTGGGGCTCTGCAGTACCAGGCAGCCCCAGAGCGAGGGAGAGCTGTCATCTTTGAGAAATTGCCCTGTGTCCAGAGAGGCTCCCACTGGGGCTGGCTGCACAGGAGGGATTTCACAGATTGCTGTTGAACACAGGGCATCCAGCTAGGGAGGGCATGGGGGACAGGTGCTATGGGAGCTCCCATGGCCATTTCTGAGCATTCTGCATGAGCTGTTCTATAAGAACCACACCCAGCAGAGCATCCTGAGCAGGACAGCAGGAGTCACAAACTGACCAGGCAATCTCTGGCCTTGGGAAGGTACATGTGTCTGGTGGGGCATTTCATCCAGCTGTCCCCATCCTGGTGGGGTGAGGGTGGTTTGGAGAATCTGGCATCCATCCGCTGCACCTTTGTGAATGGGAGCAATGTGTGGCCCACAAAGCCACTTTTTCATCACAGTATTTCCTCTCTGGAAGGAACATCTCTCTCTCGTTGCAGTGTGTGTGACCTGCTTGCTGCCTGTTTCTTCCCATCTCCCTGGTAGCTGTGAGTGTCAGGTCTGCGCCATGACGGGGTTCCTGTCCCCACTGGTGTCGGGCACCAGCCGCTCACAGAGGGATGCAGAACAAACAAATGGGCCCCTGTTTCTGAAAGTCACTTCCTGTTTTCCTACACACCTCTAAAGGCACTTCCTGTCCCTTGGCCTGGCGGGGAGTTCATCACTTTGCCAAAGGGGTGGCAAGGGCAGATGCTTCTCCTCCCAGCACAGCCGAAGGGGGAGTGAGGGATTGGTGTTCCCCAGGGAGGCCAGAAGGGTTGGTGGGAGCTCCTGGGTGAGAAGCTTTTGTGTCCCACTACAGATGTGATACTTGTATTGGACCTTCTTGATCTTTCCCTATTTTCCCCATTTTTTTCCTCCTATTCCTCAGCTGTGTCCTTCTCACTCCATCTGTTTGGTTGTAGCTGTCCTGGAGCATCAACTTAGGTTGTGCATCGCAGGGATGTGTAAGATCTCTGGGAGAAAAGAGCTCTTCCACTTACAGTGGGGTGCTACATCCTCAGATCTGCTTTCTCTCTCTCTTCTTGTCCTTTCTGCCTGTCTTCTCTTACCATTCTCCTGGTTTTTATTCCACCCGGAAAGGCCACAATGAGCCACAGGGTGTGCAGTGCACAGCCATGCACTGCAGGCAGCAGGATGATGTCAGATCAAGAAACCCCAACTCAAACATAACACTGCAGATTAGAAGGAAAACCCCCAAGAAACAGGAAAGGCAGCACACAAAAGTGCCAGCACTAGGGTCACTTTGGCTGTATGAATAACTCCAAGAAACGGAAAAGGCAATGCACAAAAGTACCAGTAATAAAGTCACTTCAGCTGTGTTGAGTATGCACTGAATGAACGACTGTTAACACAACCTAATACATTGCCCCTTAGAACGGAAATGCTTCCCGAAGTCTATGGGATGAATAGTAAAGGCAAAGAAGTTTCCCTGTAGTAACATATTAATTTTGCATTTTAAACACCGTCTCATTAGAGGGATTTCTGCATGTGATTAACTTGCTGTTTATACTGGAGCCTCGAACTGCAAGTCTCCTCTAAGGGGAGTGCTTGTAACACATTTTGCTGCTCACACATGTGGAATGTGAGCCAGGAGGAGGAGAGCAGCCTTATTCCCCAGCTGCTTTTCCTGGCTTCTTTGGAGGCAGCATCCCCTGGGTCCATGCTCCCAGGATGGCAGTCTGGCTGTTTGCCCAATCTTAGTCATGTCTTGCGGGAAGGAGAGAAGAGGAAGCTTTTAGGACTTTCTCTATGTACACTTGGAATTCAAAGGGAGAAGATGACAGCTCTTCCTGAAGTGATGAGAGCTGGGATGTTTTCACAGGTTTGATTTCTCCTTATGGATAAAAGGAGTGCTTGCAGGTCTGTAAGTACCTGTAAATTCCACTGAACCCTGTGGGACACTAAGTAGTCACTTAACTGCAGAGGGCTCAGGGAACCAAAGCCCTGGTGTCCTTTCCCTTTCTTCCCACTGCTATAAATAAAGTTTGGCAGGAGCTTAGCCATCCCCTCAGCCCTGGATCATTACTGTCCCCCTTGCTGAGCGCTGTCCCCATTGTGACCTGAGGGGTTTAGCAAGAGGTTTGCCCCCATGGAGAGGCATCTATGCTGACTGGGCCCCGTAAAAGCAAGCAGAGATTGGGAATAAAATCATGTTGTTGCTAGACAAAGCTTGAAATGCACAAAGGGCTGTTGAATAAGGGGCTATTTTTGCATAACCCTTTTCCAGGTACAGTTCTTGGGGGCTTTGCTATCTGCCAGAGAGCAGCAGTGATCCTACTTCTCTTCCCAGCTGGTCTTCCTAACTCCTCCTTATGTTTTCTTCCCCCCACTAGACAGTCAGCAAACTGGCCATCCAGGAGGCCAATGTCTCAGCCATGTACAAGTGTATTGCCTCTAATAAAGTGGGTCGAGATGAGCGGCTGATCTACTTCTACGTGACAAGTGAGTACTGCAAAATCCTCCCCACCTGCATCAGCCAAGCTCTGTGTTTGAAATAGACAGGTCCCTAGAGCTGCCAGGTCCTGCCATTCACAGTTGGGATCTTCAACAGCGACTGGAAAGCCAGCAGGAAAGCGGGGCTAACCCGGAGCTCTGCTGGGTGGCAAATGCTTGAAGCCCTGGCAGCAGATAGCACAGGCAGAGTTTGGCAGGCAGACCTGGGAATGAGCCAGCACTGCCTGTGCCTAGGTCCTGAAGCAGCCCTGGCAGGTCCTGGGCAGGTCTTGGGCTGGGGACATCCCGCTGGCTCAGGCCCAGGCAGCTCCCTGGGCTGCGGATGTGTCTGGTCCAAGAGCATCCTCTAGTGGCACCACCCGACCCTATCCCAGGCCAGGTCCTGCTGGCCCGAGCCCGCGGCAGTGTTCCCATGGGATTTTGGTGTGGGAGGAAGCTGAGTTTGTAGAAACCAGAGCCCAGCGGTGTGGCCTGGAGTCGTGGTTCATAGGGGACTCTATGAGCCTCCTGCCAGCAGTACCCCATCCTGGCGGGAGCCAGTCCTTGTCTGCTGGGAGAGGGAGCCCAGCAAAGGCACAGCAAAAGCTTATCTTCTGGAATGAGAATTCCATAATAAATTTCCTAGCCCAGAAGGCTGGGCTCATGGCCCTTGTGGTAGTACCTATGCCATCAGAGCCACCAGCTGCTGTGAAGCCAGAGGAACACCTTCAGTCACTGCTGCAGTAATGCTCTCTGTGGTGTTGTCCAGGCTGCTGTGTTACTGCCTGCACATGTAACAGTGGGCATGTGAGTAAACCAGAATACTGCAGCTGAGCTGAGAGCAGTAACAGCCTAATTCAGACCTCTCCGTTTTGTTTCATTTGTGCCCCCATCTTAATTTGATCCTGGGACTTGAGCATATCCCGTAGCGCTCAGTGGGCTTCAGCTGCAGCTGGCAGCAGTTTGCATGTCACAGTTCTGGTCTACAGTGCTTTCCTTTACCCTGGCTGAGGACAGGCAGATCTTAGAGAGCTGAGCCCAAGGAGGCAATTTCATTGTATCTGGCAGCTCAGCCATGAAAACTCATTCACATGCTCATTTCCTTCCTGAAAGCCATTCCAGATGGGTTTGAGATTGAGTCCCAGCCCTCGGAAGAGCCCATAGAGGGGCAGGACCTACAGCTGAGCTGCAATGCGGACAACTACACCTATGAGAACCTGCAGTGGTATCGGCTGAACCTCTCCAAACTCCATGATGAAGAGGGCAACCCCCTCGTGCTGGACTGTAAGAACGTCCACCACTATGCCACCAAGATGCAGGGGGAGCTGCGCTTCCAGCCTGACTCCAACGATGCGACCTTGCTGCTCACCATCCCCAACATCTCCCTGGATGAGGAGGGAGATTACGTGTGTGAGGTGCAGAACAGGAAGACCCGGGAGAAACACTGCCACAAGAAATACATCTCTGTGCAGGGTGAGGGTCCACAGGGCTGGCGGGAGTGACAGAGGAGAGCTGGTGCTCTTGCTGCCATCAGCTTCCCAGTCCATCCCCAGGGGAAGTCACACAAGCAAGCTAAACTCAAGGTGGCAAAGGCAGGGCACCTGGGTTCTCAAGACACCCTTCAGCAGGGGTCAGAGACCCAAAGCCCCCCAGGAACACAGATATTCTTTTGATCAATCAGTTTCCCGTTTTCCCCTCCTCCTCTTTGTGCTGCTTCTCCAGCCCTGGAGATCCCCCGCCTCAAGCAGAACCTGACAGACATTTGGGTGAACGTCAGTGACTCCATAGAGATGCGCTGTAAGGTGGACGGCAACCACGTTCCTGAAATCAGCTGGTACAAAGATGAGAAACTGGTGGAAGAAGTGTCAGGTACAGTGGGCTGGGGGTGGATCACAGGCAGGGCATTATGTCCAGCAGCTGGAGAGCTGAATGCTGCTGGGTTCTGAGAGTTGTTGTGCCCAGATAAAGGCACCCATTCTCTGAATCAGTTAAACCCTGGTTTTAATCACATTCTGTCCTAGTTTGATGCAGTCTCACTGGCCAAGTCTATGCCCTAGGGCCTGGCTCAGCACTGTCTGTGTTTGTGCACATTCAGCTGGAGAGCAGGGAGAGAGAAATCATTCATGTTCTTACTCTCAGCCCAGTGCCTGGCATCTCTGATCATGCAAGGACCAACCCAGATCTTATGGAAGGAACATGGGAAGGAGCCAGGCACATTGCAGAGAGAAAGGAACAGGTTCTGAAGCTGAAGCAGAACTTGACACACCAGCAGGACTGCCAGGGCACTGTCCTTATTCAGCATGTTTGGTGGGGGATTTGTACTCTCCCTACACTGCCTGGGGAAGACACTTCCAGGGTATTTCTGGGGCCATGAAGAGAAGAGCCTCTACCAGCTGGTGCGATGTCATTCTGCCATCTAAAAAGAATCAGCCAAAAAAATGCAAGCCTTATTTTGAGCCTGAGTCCAGGGTACTAATCTTCCCTCCCTGTGAGTGACCACCACAACCCTCTGTGCCTTACAGGGATTGACCTGGCGGACTTCAACCAGAGGCTGAGCATTCAGAGGGTGAGGGAGGAGGATGCTGGGCTCTACCTGTGCAGCGTCTGCAACGCTAAGGGCTGCGTGAACTCCTCAGCCAGCGTCTCTGTGGAAGGTACCAGCAGCCACAACACCCCTGGGAATGTGAAGGAGTGGAATAGGAGTTGTGGCCAAGGTTCCATGGCTCTTCCCTGTGACAGTGGCAGGCAGTGAAAGCATGGTGCTCTCACAGGAAGATCTGTAGTCCAGTGCATGTTTAGCTCAGACAAACATGTCTCCAGTCACCCCACATCATGATGCAGGCCATGAGGAATGGCTGAGTTGGGGCATGGAATGGGAATCTCTGAAGCTATGATTTCCCTCCCATCCTACAGGCTCTGATGACAGGACCAATGTGGAGATTGTCATCCTGATTGGGACTGGAGTTATTGCTGTTTTCTTCTGGATCCTACTTATTCTCATCTTCTGCAACATCAAAAGGGTATGTGACTGTCTCACTGCCCCAAGCAGTAGAGGTGGCATAACAGGGCTTGGGCCAACACCACTGCTGTGGTGTGGGGCTGTGTGACAGCACCTGCTAAAAGGAGGTCATTGAGTGATGCTTCAAGTGCTCTCACTGCCAAGGACAGGGTGCATAAGGGCTGTGGTAAAGGAGGTGATGGGCAATGGCCTTTGCTTGAGGGGGTAGCAGGTCAAGGCAGGCAAAAAATCCAAATGCTGTCTGCATTTGGAGTCAGCACCCAGGACAGGGAGGGCCCCTCCTCACTCTTTGTGTTGGCTGATTCCTGCAGCCGGCCCATGCAGACATCAAGACAGGCTACCTGTCCATCATCATGGACCCCGGCGAGGTGCCTTTGGAGGAGCAGTGCGAGTACCTCCCCTATGATTCCAGCAAGTGGGAGTTCCCACGAGACCGCCTGCGCTTAGGTGAGCCAGACCCCTTCCCTCTCACTGCACGCTGCAGACAGGGCTTCCCACCAGCCCTACAAACTCACTCTCCAGGTTTCTTACACACCTCTATGTATTTAGTGCTTTCTCTCTGCCTCAGGCTTCCCATCGTCTTCCCCAGGCTGTTCCTAAAGCCCAGCTATTCCTGGGAAATCTCTTTAGGTCTGACTGTAGACATGTCTGAGCCAACTGTAAGCCCAGATTTCCTCAGTGTATCCACACAGGTATTACTGAAAACAGAAGACCCCTAGGCATGCTTTAAAACACATCCCCGTATTTTCCAAGTGGGAGGCTGAACAGAACAGCCCAGTTCACAGAAGGTACCCCGAGTTCAGGACCAGGATTGCATCCATTATCATCCTCATGCTGAGACACCTACCTGCAGCCTCCTCCCTCTGTCTGGCAGCATTTAAAGGGCAGCAGACTACCTCTGAGGCACAGAGCAGTGACATTAGTCCTGGCTGTCGTGCTGCAAAGGGTTGTTTACCTTTCCCACACACAACAACTTGTTGCTTGAGGGCAACAAACTGCCCCTCATTTCTGCATGACCATTTCCTTCCTCTGCTTTGTCCATGCCAGCTCTGTCTCAGTTCCTCCCATCGTCCTTTCTCTTATTCTCACCGACACAGCAAGCAGCCACCTGAAAAGGCACATGTTCCACTCCTTCCTTTTCCTTTATGATGTTTTTTCTTTCTTCTTCCCATGGTTTCCTGTTGGGATTTTTGTTTTCCTTCATTCTATTCTGCCTGTTCTGCACCTGCCTTTCTTCACACTGACTCTCCTTGTCCATAGGTAAAGTCCTGGGTCATGGTGCCTTTGGGAAGGTGGTAGAAGCATCAGCATTTGGGATCAATAAAAGTAACAGCTGTGAGACCGTAGCAGTCAAAATGCTGAAAGGTACGTGGGACAGTGAAGTAAAACATGCAGTGTGTGTAGACAGCAATGAATGAGGCACCTGCCAGGGAACATTCACCCTGTAAATGCCTGTCTTTTAATTAATGGCTTCTTGGTCTCAACACAGTTGAGGGGCCTCTTTGGCCCCATTCAGCCACACCAGGAGGCTGAAGTGGCAGAACAGACAGCAGGGACTTGGGAAACTCAGCTTTCAAGGAAATTTAGCTGCAAAGGCAAAGAATGAAATCTGTCTCAAAGAACAAACAAGAATCCAGAGCCTCTCCTTGGCAGGTCACTGAAGGAAGTTTTGCTCCCAATTGCCGTCTTCCAAATGTGCCTGTATTTTGTGTTTATGGGCCAGATCCAGAGCTGGGTAAGGAAGCACGTTGCAGCTCTTATCCAGCTCTGAGGGCTAAATTGGCTTTGCACCCAAAGCCTGGTCTATCCAGAGAGAGATTTTAAGCTTTTATAGCCATGCTTTCAAACAGGCATCCAAAACATTATTCTGTAATTTGGCACCAAACAACACTGAGGCAGGCTCTGGCCAGAAGTAGCCTGTGCATGGAAATCGAGTCATGGCTCATCTGAGCAGTATTTACTGCTGAAAATGTACAGCTGATCTGCACAGCTGAGGGGAGTCTGGTGTGCAAGGTTGCTTTACAGTCCTTTGAAGCAAGGCTCTTATCTGGCCCATCAGCTGCAGCTCAAGAGAGTGCTTCTGTCTCTCAGGCTAAATTTACAAACTCTCAAGTAAGACAAAATACATATGGGGAAGCTGAGAAGTATGAAAAAGGCACACAAAACTAGAGAACACACCCTGGGGGTAAAACAGAGGGTCAAGAATTGATGCAAATTGGACACTTGAGAGAAGATACAGTACAGAGAGATGGCAAGGGCATGACATTGTGTTTGCTATTGAAAGATATCTGGGTTTGAGTTGAGACAGCTCTTATCTTCAGTCGCGATAAAAAGAATCAGATGTCTTTTGTTCCTAATTTTCTTTCAAATTGTTTCATGGCTCGTTATCTCTGTTTGGAGGCCAAAAGGGCAGAGTTTCAAACGGGTGCATCCCTATGACAGTCTCGAGTGATCTTTTTCACTGCACAACTATCACAAAGAAAAATCTGTGGGGCACAGGTTGTGTTGTCCTTTGTTCTTGGTCCCTGCACCTATAGAGAGCACTCTACTTGTTACAGCAGAGATCCTGGGATCTCCTGACAAGGCTCAAAATTTCATGTGGGAACATGGAATAACAAAATGTACCGAGGCTTTGAGGTCACAGCCTCCTCAGCAAGACTCACATTAACACACTGCTAGAGAAGCGTGGTGAGGGGGAGTGAAAAGCTGTGAGGAGGTGTCATGACCCGGTCTGTGTGCTTCCAGAGGGAGCTACTGCAAGCGAGCACAAGGCATTGATGTCAGAGCTGAAGATCCTCATTCACATCGGGAATCACCTCAACGTGGTGAATTTGCTGGGTGCCTGCACCAAACCCAATGGTAAATATCCCAGGGCAGCAGGTGTGCCTGATCCCAAAGATCAGAGCTTGTCCTCTGTGTCGTTTTGCTGTCCACATGTGTGGTCACAGGGACATGTGGGGAAGTTATTTGTGAGTTTGTGTGCACTTAGAGCAGATGTTGCAGCTCAGCAGGGCTGCACATAACACAAGTTGTGACAAATTCTGACCAGCTCAAGTCCTTACCTCTTGTCCTAACCTTTGGTCTCTTTTCACCAGGTCCACTCATGGTTATTGTTGAGTTCTGCAAATATGGAAACCTCTCCAACTACCTGCGGACCAAGAGGGAAGGATTCAGTCCTTACAGGGTAAGTTGCTTCCTTTGCCCCTAGGGACCTGTCCCATGTCTAGGGAAGGAAGACATGCAGCCTAATACATGATCTGACAATGTGACAAAGACAAAAACCCTCTGTCCTCCTTTCTGCAATGGCAGATAGATGCTTCCAGGCCAGAATTACAGTTTAAGAACAGGAAGAGACTGTGCAGCTCATGGGTGCCGGGGTTACAGTGTGTGTTGCCTGTTGAGGGTTTGGTTTGATCCCTTGCCAGGAGAAGTCTCCCAGGCTGCGTATTCAGGTGCAGTCCATCGTGGAGGCAGTGAGAGCAGACAGGAGGAGCCGCTCTGGGACCAGTGACAGTGCCATCTTCCAGCGCTTCCTGATGCACAAGAGCCGCACAGCACAGCCCATCCAGGAAGGTAACGCTCCAGCCTTGGCAGCTCCTCACCTCAACCACCAAAACTATGCCAGACTTGCCTAGCTTGGAGAATGGATAGGGAATATCAATGGGGAGTTGGCAGCCAGCCTTGGAGCTGATCACTGTTGCATGGCAATTCCCTGAATAGGGCTATTATATCATCTGTTGTCTCTTGTAATAGACTGCAGAATCCCAGATGGGAGAATTAAATCCCTTTGGGTATTTTAGCCTGAAAAAAGGAGAACTGAGCAGGATCTTGGTGAGTCCTCCCTAGGACAGAAATGATAAGCTGACCTTCAAAGCCCCTTCCAATCCTGATGCCTACAACTCTGTGTGACTGACATGTGCTGGAGGCTGGACTTGTTCTCCTCACACTTGACCAGGTTCCTACCTTGTGCCTTCTGCTACATAAGCAGAAAATCTTAGAGGGGAGCTGATTACTCCAGTTAGGACTGAGGACTAACTATTTCACTGAGAAGATGGCTGTATCCTGCAGTCCCAGAGAGAGGCAAAGAGGACAATAGATTGCCAATTGTCTAATAATTTTCTTGTACTTCTGGACAGCGGATGACTTGTGGCAAAGTCCCTTGACAATGGAAGACCTGATCTGCTACAGCTTCCAGGTAGCACGTGGCATGGAATTCCTGGCATCCCGAAAGGTGAGTTCAGCCTTTCCTTTGCTCACCTGATCTTTTGCGCATGCCTGACAAGAGAAGACCTGACTACAGCCACCTTTCAGGTGACATACAGAGAGATTCAGTGATCTGCCTCACGCTTCTCAGGAAATCTGAGATAGTCATGTGTGCACAAAGCTGGGAAATTAGTTCTCTTGCATTTCAACCTCTCCTTAACCATCCCATTTTGAAATTTTTTTCTTTAGCTCCTTCCCATTTCCACAATTCCCTCATTACAGCTCAGGCTTATAGGGGAAGGGAAGTGCTCTACCCTTTCTGATTGTGGTTCCTGTCCCTCTTATTTTTCCCCTTCCTCTTTGTGTTCCCCTAGTGCATCCACAGAGACCTGGCAGCTCGCAATATCCTGCTGTCAGAGAACAACGTGGTAAAGATCTGTGACTTCGGCCTGGCCCGGGACATCTACAAGGACCCCGACTATGTCAGGAAAGGCAGTGTGAGTGCTATCTTCTCAAATCCTTTACAGATTAGGCCCCCTTGATGAAAAGACAAAAAAGCAGGAGTGGAATCACTTGCATGGTTGGGACCGGCAACCATTGGACTGATGACACATGTCCAGTCCTCCTCCACCAGCGAATCTCTGTCTCCTTCCTTCTGCCCCTCAGCCTGTCATTAACTTACTCTTCCTTATACACTTTCATCACCCCTTCAGTGTCTCCATCCCTCTCTCTGACCTAACCAAACATCCATTCCTCCACACATTGAGGAGCAGGACTATTGGCTCTAACTTCCTTTCATCCCTTTAATCCCTTTGCTACAAGAAGGGCTGTCTTGGGACATATTCCCAACTGAATATTTGTGCCTTGCCTCTCCCTCCTGCAGGCCCGTCTCCCACTGAAGTGGATGGCTCCAGAAAGCATCTTTGACAAGGTCTACACTACCCAGAGTGATGTCTGGTCCTTTGGGGTCCTTCTCTGGGAAATCTTCTCACTAGGTCAGTGCTAATAAGGGTCTCATGCTGCTGAGGGAGACACCTCTACCCACACAGCAGTTTGTGGGTAAGTTCTGTGCAGGACAGACATTCTGAAGCACATCTAAGGACTGATGGGAAGGACATCAATGTAGGCAAAAAAAAGAAATGGAGGCCATTTCCACCCACGAACAGAGTGATAGGGACACTGGCATGCAGAGGTGGCCTTCAGCTCACCAAGGCAGAGAAGCATGACTCAGGCAGCACCAAAGACTTGGGCTGTGTATGAGATGTGACCACATCTCTTGGTGTTCTGGGATGAAAGGCAGTCTCAAAAGGACGGGTTTCTGTTTGCACATTTCATGTTCCCACCCTTCTCTGAACCTTCTTTAGGGGCATCTCCGTATCCTGGAGTCCAGATCAACGAGGAGTTCTGCCAGAGGCTCAAAGATGGTACCAGGATGAGAGCCCCAGAGTATGCCACAGCAGAAATGTGAGTCAGAAAGCTCACAGATTCCAGCACAGGTCACAGGAAAGGCTTCTGTGGAAGAGCAGAAACCTACCAGATCCCAGCATAGGGGAGGACAGGCCGCTCTGTGGGATGCAGACCTTTCAGCCAGGGTAGGGGTTGAGCCAACACATCCTTCACTCTAGGCTGCTGCCTGGAGACCAAGGCAGATGGGTTCTGATCAGAGCTCTCTAGGTATCCTTGCATGCCTGTGCTGGGATGGGTCTGTAAGTGGGCAGTGTGCTTTCCTGCTCTGAAGGTATCAGAGGGGTCTGAATTAGCTCCTTGTGCCCTTTTATATTCAGTGCATAACAAACCAACACCCTTCTAGTAAGTCCACCTGGCCAGTGTGCTGGAGGTGCCAAGCTTTCCCTCATTTCACAGAGCAGGAACTGGCTGTCCGAGTGCGCACTATGTGGGTGGGAGCTGTGGAGTGGGGCAGGAAGGGGTTTCTGGGGTGTAAAACCAGCATCTCTTCTTGGCAGCTACCGTATAATGCTGAGCTGCTGGCACGGTGATCCCAAGGAGAGACCGACTTTTTCCGACCTTGTGGAGATACTGGGGAACCTTCTTCAAGAAAATGTCCAGCAGGTGAAAACCTCTCTGTGTCCCTGCTCTGCTCTAGACAGATCTTTCTTCTGTCATCACTAGCTCCCTCACTGTGCCCTCAGCAGACTCCACAGTCAATGCAATATCTTTGCCTAGGCCAACCAATAACATTCCTGAGTCAGAGGTCTATTTCCCAGAGCTGTTGGATAGCTCACTTCTGTGACAGCCTTTTAGCTGCATCCTCATAAAACTGCTCCTTGCAGGGCAGAAGCCCTCTTAGTCGTCATTCTAGTGCTTTCGTTCTAATCCCCAGATGGTTATTCTAAATTCTTCAGCTGAGTCAAGGCCATGGTACTTCTGCCTCCCACATGCCTGCCTAATGAAAACCAGGACTTGACCAGGGTTTCTGAAACTCTGTCCTCAGATTGAAATGTCAGGGCCATTTGAAGCAAACAACTGGTACATTACAGAAGTCAGTAATACGGATTTCTTTGAACGTATTACTAATCACTTCCATGTGGTAACTCACCAGGACATTTAAATGTAATGAGCATGCAGCTCTGATTTTGACTTCTTCTTGATGTTCCCTTTCAGAAAATGATAGCTAAATGCTTGAGTACTATCTCATTCTGACGTCCCTGAGTTTAACCTTTCAGCACTTGTTCCCAGCACAGGCATGAGTAAGCCTCAATGACATTGCCCTGGAGCACAGTACTCTGTCCATGTAAACTGGAGAACTAAGGGATTAGGTTGTTTTCCTGCTCACACACACCTCCATACATCACTCACAGCTACTTAACACAAAGGTCACAGAAATCTCCAGCCAGATATTTTGTTCCAGAGAAATAAAATTCATAAACCAGAAATTTGCCTTCCCAGCTCTGACAGCTTCTGCCTGTGGAGGCTTTTATTGTGGGAAGGTCCTCCCCTGCTTTTAAGGCCACTTACTGTTCTTCCTACCAGGAAGGGAAGGATTACATCCCGCTGAATGATTCTCACAGCTCAGAAGATGATGGTTTCTCCCAGGTGCCTTCCTCTGCCCAGCAAAACTCAGATGAAGAGGACTTTGACATAAGGATACGCTGCCACAGCCTAGCAGCAAGGTGAATCCCCTCTGAAAAGGGCAGAGAGCAGCCTGACCTGTAAAGCAGCCTGAGGGATATGGCAAGAACCCAGATGCTGGAAAAATCCCACATGATAAGGTGTGATCCAAGCATTTAGGCCATAGCATCTTGCTTACAAAAGCAAAATGGCTTTATTTGGCTAATGAGGGGGTGCTGATGTGTCAGCCTATGACATTCCTTCTTCTCCAGCTATGCTGCCAGAGTATCATGTAAGGAGCTTCATCCAATCTTTTCCTAACTGACCCAAACAATTAATCCCAGGCCTCTCATGTCTGGTGAGCTATGATAATGTGATGCCTGGGATCTACCGCTTATCCCGAGTGGAGAGGTCATTGGGGCCTGATTCAGTCAGGAAGTCTTAGGTGCTCCCCCCTGCAGAAGCAGTATGGAGTTAACAGGCCTAAGATGACCCCATTACCCTCCCCAAGTTCATCATTTGGGTCATCCTCCTCCCTGCATACTTTGGTTGCACAGTGAGGAGGTTGGGTTCAGGTCCTGTTTATTCAGGACATTGTCTCTTGCCTTTATTGAATACAGTATGCTTCTGTTGCCAGATATTACAACTGCGTCTCGTTCCCTGGTTGTTTGACGGGAGGAAATCAGATCAGGTGTCCATCCAGGATAAAAACATTTGAAGAGTTTCCCATGACACACACAATGTACAAGGCACACCCGGTGAGTAGCATCTGATGGGATTTGAGCAGGGGGCAGCTCTTTTCTGACACCTTTACTGTTAAGACTGTGGAAGGAAGATCACTCCTATCTTATGTCAGTCTGTCTGTGTCATTCCTGTTCAGTCCATCCAGTCCTATGCACATTCATTTCTCCATCTGGCGCACAGGGGTTTCTCTCCAGCATAGTTCACACTGCTTTAGTGGGAAACAGGGAGGTTAGATATGCAAACGGGGGTACAATAAAGGACCTCAGAGAAGAGCCTGTTCTTCACCCTTCTCAAATCTGTGAACACAGCCTGGTTAAGCATGCTGAAATCCTGACAGGACTAGGTAAACCCAGAGTGCTTATCTGCACCTCCTGTGTCTTGACCCAGACAGCAGTGTGCAGTAGGGACCCTCCTGGTCTCTTTGTACTGGACTGGTACTGATATCTCCTCTAGCAGCAAAACTTAAGTCATACCTTTAGTCTCAGAGAAAAATACCGCTGTCCACAGATTTGATGGTAATACATCATCCAGCCAGGGAGCGCACTTTTTTTATTCTCCAAAAGTGGCACTGAACTGAGTACACAAATCTTACCTTTTTATGTGCTGCTTTTAAGAAGGTACCTAAGAAAATCAGATCCAGCAAAACTATGGAGCATGCTGGTAAAGTGCTCGTACCCCTTCTTCCCCCTAACACATACACATGATCTCATCTCCTGAATGATTTTTCCTCCCTTCCCACTCTGAACAGTCGACAGGGATATTACTGATAACTCCTGTTGCTTCCTTCCAGGACAATCAGACAGACAGTGGGATGGTTCTGGCATCTGAGGAATTTGAGAGGATAGAAAACCGACACAGAAAAGAAGGTGGATTCAGGTACTCTTTAAGCCTAGCCACTGAGGCAACCCTGCTGCCAAATGCAGTGAGACCAGGAGGCAACTCCTGGTGTCTCCCCATAGGCTGCACTGCTTGGAGCTCTCAGCTGTGGGCCCTGAGTCAGATAAGTCCATGTACTCCTTAACGAGAGGCAAAACACAGGGAGAACAGACAAGCCTGCTGTTTACTAGGGTTTAAAAATATAAACCATGCCCATCAATGAGGATGTGTCTGTTAAGATAATGAGGCACAGTGGAGTGATGGTGTTAACGACACTGTGAATGCTCATTGACATTTTCTGGTGAAACATATCAGGGCTTGTTCAAGCAGTGGCAGATGGGATGGGCAGAAACTATGTGGCTGCCACCTCCCTCTCTCAGCCCTGACCCATGGGGTACAGGGCCCTGATGTGGTGGTGCAAGGATAGGACAGGCTTTAGGAATTCCCACATGCTGATACAGAGTCTGTCAGGTTGAGCTAGCGCTCTCAGAGCTGACAATGTTATGGATGGTTATGTCCTTACCCCGGCTTTGAAAGTGGGTGAGAACCTGTGCAGCTCATCTCTGCCTGGTGCCAGAGCGGGCTGGGACCTTGTCTCTGTGACAGTGTTGAGCAAGCCATGTCACCTCATATTTAAACTAGGCCAGTCCCAAGCCTCTTCCTCACCTCCTCTGCCTCCCAACATCAGATTAGACTGGTCATTGTCTTTTCTCTTAGCCATAGCCCTGTGGCCTTTCAGCTTTTGTATCAAACTGTCTCCTGCTTCTTGTCCTTGTCCTCTTTTCCTAAGGCATGTTCCTGTTGTCTCCTATACCTGGTGTCCCGTCTCCTGGAAAACACTGCTCTTAAACCTCTCCTTGAACCTGTCCCTGCCCTTGCTCTTGTGATTTCTTGCCAGTCACCTGGTATTGGCAGGCACTGTGATGGGCCAGGTGATTCCTTCCCACACCTTCTTTATCATCTTCCTTTGTTTCCTTTCCCCCATCCTGGCAGTCGGTTTATATAAATTTCTGTTATTTCTGCCAGGTCTAGAAGCAATTGAGGCAATGTCTTTTCCTACGCATTGGGATCTCAACACTTCCCTGTATCTAGAAGGTCTCCCAAAGGTCTCTAGAAGAGCTAAAGTAAATGTACGAGGTTATGTGCAGATTTGTCACAAAACATACAGGCTGTGCTTAGATTTAGAGCAAGGCCCAGTTTTGTGCTTTGAAATGGAGGTGCAAGTCCATTCCTGACCCTGTCTCTGCCCTATGCATTAGCAGATGAGATTTCCTAAAGCTGAGATCTCTCTAAGCAGGACAGAGGCTTTCTAGGAATGCCAAGGTTGATTCTCCTTGTCTCTCTCCCTCACAGCAGTAAAGGGCCCAGTCGAACCGTGGAGCTGTCAGGGGAACAGTCAGACCTGCGGGGCAGATGTCGGCCGTCGTATGGGTCCCAAGTCGGAGGCCAGACTTTTTACAACAGTGAATACGGGGAGCTGTCGGAACACTCTGAGGATGGCAGCTGCACCCCGCCTGGAGAGGGGGCCAGTCCCCCCACTCTCCACACTTCCTTCTTCTCCGAGCAGTACTAATGGCACCAGGCCCTGGAGGCGACTGCCAAGGCATCCCCCCTCACCCTCCAGGCACATCATCAGGGTCACTCAGAGCTTCTCCTTCAACCTATGCCCAAACCCAACAGGGAACCTACCCCAAACAGATGGGGAACACTGATGTCCTTGGAACCTCAGCATGAACCATGCAGCGCCTCCAGCTGCAGTTTCTCTGTGTCGTGACTGGAGAGAGCATCTCACTGATTCCTCATGTTTCTTTTATTCCTGCACCTCAGACAGATGCATTCTGCTGGAGAGTGGGTGCCTGGGTTCAGCACTACGGCACCTTCTGCCTAACATCCAGCCTCCGCTCAGATCAGCTTCCCATTCAGAAAGCCCATTTCAGGTCAGATATAAATAGATCTGTCTTAGTCTCAAGTTTCTTCCTGGTGTGCAGCCTGAACGTTTTTCCTTGGATTGCTTCCTCCTCCCCTCATCATGATGTCAGCTGCTGAGCTGTGGAGCAGAATCAAAGGGAAGAAATCCCTAGTGGTATTAGCAGCAAGAGCAGGACATTTTAAAGAGGTGTGCACAGAGATCCCGAGGGATCTTTGTAAATGTTCATGCATGCTGCTCATCCTGAGTAGGTGCCAGCCTCTCCATCTCCTCTGCAAGCAACACCCACACCCCTCTCATCTCTGCTGGGGGAAACCTGACAATCTGCCTTATCACTAGGATTATTTTAGCCATCTCAACACAGCTAGTGCTGAGTAGGTCACTAGCTGATGGCTGAAGTGCTCCTGGTGAGAGAAAGAGCAACTCTTTTTGCAGGCCCTGTGCAAAACAGGTTCTTTTATGATCTCTTCTGGGAGCAGGTTACTCACAGGTCTGCTGCTCTCACCTTCCTCTTCTCCCAGAATGGTGCTGAGATTATTTGTTGCTCGAGTGAGAAATTAAAGCAAAGCTGGGTTAATTTGAGCTGGCTTCTAAACATAGAATGAAAATGGGCTGTTTTCTGGGAGGAAAAGGATCAAAAGGGCAGGGAGTGAAATGTTTATTTTCAAGCTGCTGCAAAGCATTTTGGAAACAATGGAAGGAACAGAGCTTCAGCAATAAGGTGCTCTGGGTTGCATCCCCTTGTGTGTTGACATCACTGAACACATGGAGTGCAGCACCTGGCCAGGGCTCAAGCCCTGATTCTCCTGGATGGACAGTTCTGCACCATGACCTTTCCTGTCTCCCAAGTTCTCTGACTCAAAGGAGGCACTCTCTGCCCAGCAGGCTCCTCTCCAGTTTCTTTTGCAGAGCTTCCAGCAGAGCACACCTGTCTCTAGAGGATTAAGAAACATTTATTTGCTGAGGAAACATCCCCTCACTTTGGTCTTTTGTTTGTAAGAGACACCACGTGAATTCAGAGCTCGGGAACCTCCGCAGCCCCTCTCTGTAGATTTTTATACTGCTGCCTCACCACTTCCCACCTACTCCTTTCCATCCTGCTCCCAATCCAAGAGCTCAGACACAGAGCATGGTTACATCACCACCTCAGGAGTCTGGGTGAAGAGTCTCGTTTGAACAGCTTGTCATCATCTCTTCTCCCACATGCCCATGGCTGGCAGAGCTCTGTGCACCAGGGCATCTCAGCACCAGGGAATTTCTGCTTGTGGGCCACACCCCTGTCACAGAGCCAAGGTTTGGACTTGTAAAACTGTGTTTCCTGTCAGATGTACAGCTTTCCCAAACTGTATTTCTTTTCCAGCAGAGGGTTTTACGTGTTTCCCGACGTAAGCCTGTGAGTCCTTATGGATGATGCTGCCAAGTCTTAATTATAGTTCTCCACACAAGTGTAATGGGGAGATTTATTTAGCACATGGGAAAAGCATGCCTGTCATTCAGATTCTCTAAGCCTGTGCAGCTCGTTCAATGTTCCCCTCCCTTTTTGTGTCAGCAGGATGACATGGCTGCAATTTCCATGGCAAAAAAGAGGCACAAAACTAGACCAGCTTGAGCCAAACTGGCTCAAGATGTGGAATTGGAAACCACATGTGACAATGAATTCCCTGACTTCTACTGGTGTCCCCTGAAGTTGCCAGGAATTTAAGCATCTTTAAGTAATTGTTAGGACTCAGAGAGAATCCTCTGGCGAGAGCTGCTGGAGAGCCAGGCCAAGGAAGTAGGACAGACAACAGGGTGTAGGCCAGACCAAATTCTCCTGCCCTCATCTTGCCCTCCTTTTTGAACTAGTCGTTCCCTTGGCAGAAGGAAGGCTGTGGTCTGTGCTGTTAGAGGTCTCCACTGGCATTGACATGGGTAGAAGGTGACCAGCTGAGCTAAATTCAGGTTGCTTGCTCGGTGATGTGCACCCATGGGACACAGACTCTCTTGTTTCCAGTGCTCCGTAAAGAGTTCTCTGCCTGGAAACAGCCCCATCTGAGAGAGGGCCCAAGAAAGAGGACTACAAACAAAATAATAGTTGCAAAACAGAATGTCAAAGTAGCTGCAAGTCCCTGTCCATATGTGAGGGATAGGTATGTGCCAACAGCAAAGCATGACATTTGCAGGGCAGTAGCAGGATTCCTCAGCAGAAGGGGGACAGAGGCATCCTAGTGCCCAGGCTGGTTGTCAGCATGGACATCCAGCCAGCACAACTGCATTTTTTTCTCTAGGTTTAGCTGTAAATTGCTCACAAGCATCCTTGTGGAGAAGGGTTCTGCTGTTAGAGCCATTGTTAACAATCCCCTGCTTCACCCTGGGGAAAGCACTCCTGTGTCATCTGATTTTTGAACATTCAGCTCCACAGAATTTTATTTTCTCTCTCTTGCACCATCTTGATGGGGGGTGGAATCAGATCCTATTGTATCTGTGTCAATAGCATTGCATGAACAATGCAGCATGATAGGAGCAAAAGCTGGCTCCTCTTCAGACACTCCTGCTGATGAAGAACAACTGTAGTGTGGGATATTGAAGAGCTGTTGAGACAATTGTACTTTTGCTCACTAAAGGTATACTAAAATTAGATGTGCAAACCTGATAACCCTTCCCACTCTCTCAAATGATTTCTGGCTTTTTATTTTTACAGTCTCCAGATAAGCATGAGCATGAAGTGAAGCTGGTCTGCTTTGGTTTTAAGATGTGAGACAGGAGTGTTGTCTGTCTTTCCACAGCAGCAAGGGAGTATTTCAATGTTTAAAACCCAGGGTTCGATAATTGTGCCTGCTCTGTTCACAATGCACTCTCTGTTTTGTTTTGTTTGGGCTCCTTACTGGAACTCAACATTGAAGCTAAGCTATTTATCATCATCACCCTCCTTTAAAATGGCTGCTTCTACTCTATGCTCAGTCTCACTTTTCCTTACAAAATGGTGTTGAGAGGACATTCCTCCCTCCTGAAAAGTGTTGGGTCCCCTACTTGCAAATACAAGTGCGTCTCTGAAGAAAAAACTGTGTATCAAGTAACACTACATTTATATTGCAATATTTTAACCTGGTACCTGTTGTTGCTCTAGCAGCATTCAATGTTTCAGTGGGCTGCCTTTGAAGCAAGTAGGTTAAAAAAGGGGTTATGTGTGAGTACAAAGCATGGTCTGTGTGTGTGTGCTGTGAGTGAGTGTGTGGGTGTTTGCATGTGAGTTTTCCTACCAGTGAGCATATGTGAGTGATTGTAACTCACGCTGAGTCTTGTCTCTGGAAGTTCACGGTTATATATCAAACCAGTTAGAACACTGCTTCCTTTCCTCTCCTCCTATAATACTTGTTATCCTTTGTCATTAAGAGTTTTGTTGTAATATCTAAATGTGAAAATGAATAAAGTCATAACTGGCAGCTGCTCTCTGATTCCTGGGGCCACCTTTGCCCCTGGGGCAGCCCAGCCCCGGCCCAAGCCATCAGCACATTTTGGGTTTATTATTTTACTTTCGTGTCCGTTTGCATTTCCCCACATCCTCTCAGAAACAGCTGGACCTTGTGGCGATTCCATCCAGGATGAAACTCCATCTTTTCTCGTGATGAAGTCAGATTCTCTTTGGCTAAGCTCGTTGGCAGGAGCAAGCACAGCACCCAGCCCTGTGCCCCGCATCCACAATTCTTCCCCTCACCTCGGCCCTGGGGGTCTGCAGCCCTCCTGTCCTCCTTCACCATGCTGGGAGAACCAGAGACCCCTGGACCCCCCTTCTCCTCAGGGAATCAAATCCCTCCCGGACCCCCTTTCTCAGGGCAACAACACCCCCCGGACTGCCCTTGTCCTCATGGCACCGAACCCCCACAGGCACCTCTTCTCCCCAGGGCATCAAGCCCACCAGGACCCCTCTCCTTCTCAGGGCACCCAACCCCGCCTCGGACCCCGTTCTCCTCAGGGCACCGACCCCCCGGACCCGGCCCCCCATGTCATTATGGCCCAAAATTCCCTCCCAGTTCCC
>VZTX01001074.1:0-35322 GCA_013400915.1 Pardalotus punctatus | reverse complement strand
CCCTGCAGCTGCGCGGGAGTCATCGCACCCGCCCTGCCCGGCCGGGAGCCCGACAGCGCCCCTGCCGGCTGGGACCGGAACTGCACCGAGCGGGAAAAGTGCTTGGCAGCCCAGAGACTTCTGTCACCACATCTTCTGGTTTCTGTTTGTTTGTTTGTTATTGCCACTGTTGTTATTGATTGTTTGCCTTGCCATAGATACTAGTAAAGAACTGTTATTCCTTTCCCCATAACTTTGCCTGAAAGCCCTTGATTTCAAAGTTATAATAATTCGGAGGGAAGGGGGTTCACATTTGTGGGTTTTAAGGGAGGTTTACACCTTCCTTAGCAGACACCTGTCTTCAAACCAAGACAGCTTAATATTTCTACAGTTAAAGAAAAGAGCATTTAGAGCAGTGCTTTTTTTGCCATATATTCCCTGTTTTTTGCATCAGGCACAGGTCAAGCTTTACACATGATCCAACAAGTCACACATCTGGAAATCCAGAAATAAAAGTACATGTCATGTAACACTTGCTGATTACTGACAGGATTCACAGTAGAGCAGTAAGGAGTCACACTGAGACCTCATGAAATCTGAAGGCTCTTCTTCCCATGTCTCTCCCACCTCATTTGCACACCTAAGCAAGTTTTGCCACCAGGAGTCATCCATCCTCAGTGTTATATCCATCCAACTTACCCACTCATCCCATGTGCTTTGAAATCTCTAGTAAATTTAGCTTTTGTTATTGGCAGAATTTATGAACTGGGATTAGTCTACCTTTGTAATAGAGATTAGGTGGATATTTCTGTGGCAACGTGCTATGGACAGTTTTCTGAGGGTATGAAACCCTAAAAGTTACTCCAGCCATTTTGGAAAAGGAGATCAAAATTCCTTGGAAAAAATCCCATTAAACTATTGAAACTAATACTATTTTTAAGGTCTAATTTTGTAAAGATATTTGAACAGTGCATTACCGAGCTTTTTGCACAGCCTGTGCCCAGTGTTGGACTTGAATTTGGCAGTAAAGGTGAAAGCCTGCATTGGGTTTACCTGACAAAGTTTTGGTAGGAGAGTGGGAGCTATAGGAATGGCTTCTGTTAAAAGCTGCCAGAATCTTCCAGAATTCTTCCAGGTCTTCCAGCAGAGCCAACACCAGTCAGCTCCAAGATGGATTCTCAGCTGGCCAAGGCCAAGCCTATCAGCAGCAGTGGTAGCGCCTCTGGGATAATATACATAAGAAGGAGGAGAGGAGTAAAAAACCAAAAAGAGCAATTTGAGCTGGGAAGAGGAGTGAGAATACGTGAGAGAAGCAGCCCAGCAGACACTGAGACCAGTAAAGAAGGAGAGAGACGAGGTACTGCAGGCGCTGGAGCAGAAATTCCCCTGCAGCTTGTGGTGCAGACCATGGTGAGGCAGCTGTGCCCCTGCAGCCCATGGAGGTTCATGGGGATGCAGAGATCCACCTGCAGCCTGTGGAGGACCCCACGCTATAGCAGGTGGATGCCTGAAGGAGGCTGTGACTACATGGGAAGCTCACACTGAGCTGGTTCCTTGCAGGACCTGTGGACCCATGAAGAAAGGAGCCCACACTGGAGCAGATTTGCTGACAGGACCTGTGACTCAGTGGGGGAACCCCACTGGAGCCGTCTGTGCCTCAAGGACTGCACCCCATGGAAGTGGCCCACACTGTAGAAGCTGGAAAAGGACTGTCTCCCATTGGAGGGATCTGCATTGAAGCAGGGGAAGACTGAGGAATCCTTTTCCTGAGGGTGAAGGAGCAGCACAGACAATGTGTTATGTACCATTGGAGTAAGGGGGAGAAAACTGAGAGTGAAGTTGAGACTCGGCAGGAAGAAGGGGGAAGAGTTTTGGTTTTTTTCTCATTACCCTACCTGATTTGATTAGTAGTAAACCAAATTAATTTCCCCAGGTAGAATCTGTTTTGCCTGTGATGGTAATTGGTAAATGTCTCCCTCTCCTAATCTTGACCCATGAGCCTTTTGTTGTGTTTTCTCTCCCTTGTCCAGTTGAGGAAGGAAATGATACAGTGGCATTGGTGGCACTGGGCACCCAGCCAGGGTCAACCCACCATAAAGCCACAAAAAAAACCTGATGGTGCCAGAAACTTGGGGCCTTGAGCAGGGAAATGAGGAATGAAGTTCTTGGAAACAGAAAAGTGACCTGAAATTTAATCTCTCCTATTACAGGAAGGTGCTCTGATTTCCTTCTAGTTTACAGGATACAGGTGTTTATCTGCTCTGTCTTGAGACTCTTACATCCTGAGTTTTCTTTAGAACCGTACTGGTAAGTGTGGTCTGAGAAAGACAAAGCAGTNAGCCACAAAAAAAACCTGATGGTGCCAGAAACTTGGGGCCTTGAGCAGGGAAATGAGGAATGAAGTTCTTGGAAACAGAAAAGTGACCTGAAATTTAATCTCTCCTATTACAGGAAGGTGCTCTGATTTCCTTCTAGTTTACAGGATACAGGTGTTTATCTGCTCTGTCTTGAGACTCTTACATCCTGAGTTTTCTTTAGAACCGTACTGGTAAGTGTGGTCTGAGAAAGACAAACCAGTTTGGGTCCTCCAGGTCTTTTTTTAAAATTTTTTTTTAACCTAATGTAGTCTGAGAATAGCTACCTTGCCCCTTAGCATTACTAAAGTTTGAATACATTCTTGGTTGCTCAGAAACAATCTGGGAAGCGTGCAGGGGAAGAACATGGATGGTTATTTAAGAGCAGAGTACTGTTGAATCATAAAATGGTTAGGGTTGGAAGGGACCTAAAATATTACCCAGGTACAATGCCCCTGCCATTGGCAGCGAACCTTCTACTGAATCAGGTTACTTAGAGCCCCATCCAGCGTGTCTCAAAAAATTCCAGTGATGGGGAGTCCACAACCTCTCTGAGAAATCTCTTCCAGTACATCACCACCCTTATAGTGAAGAGTTTCTTCCTTACATTCAGTATTAACCCACCTTCCTTCAGCTTAAGGCCATTCCCCCTTGTCCTACCACTACATGCCCTTGTGAAAAGCCCCTCTCCAGCCTCCCTGAAGACGCCTTTATTTACTGGAAGGGTGGTCTCCCTGAATCTTTCTCTTCTTCAAGCTGAACAGCCCCACCTCTCTCAGCCTGTCCTCATAGGAGAGGTGTTCTTGCCCTGCAATCAACTTAGTGGCCCTCCTCTGAACTTGTTCCAACAGGTTCTTGTCCTTCTAATGCTGGGGTCCCCAGAGCTTGATGCAGCACTCCAGGTGGGGTCTCATGAGGGCAGAGCAGAGGGAAAGAATCACCTCCTGTGACCTGCTGGTCACAACTCTTTTGATGCAGCCCAGAATAGAGTCAGCTGTCTGGGCTGTAAGTGCACGTTGCTAAGTCATATCGAGCTTTTTGTCCAAAAACACCCCCAAGTCCTTCTCCACAGGGCTAGTCTCAATCCAGTCTGCCCAGCCTATATTTGTGCTTGTTGCCTGACCCCAGCCCAGGTATAGGACCTTGTACTTGGCCTTGTTGAACTTAGTGAGATTCATGGAGGCCTGCCCTCTCAAGCCTGCCAAGATTTGTCTGGATGGTATCCCTTCCCTCTGGTGTGTCAGCCACATTAGGTGCCTGATTAGATGCCCCTTCCATGGATGTTAGTTTGTTCAGCTTTGTTCAGCTTGATCAACTTTCTGTTATTCGCTTGTCCACAATCAAATTGTGTGGTCCAACAGCCCCAACATGCAAATTGGAATGCTCAAATTATTAAATCCGTATAAATTACTTTGGACCTTCAGAAACTTCAGAGCTAGACATTTTGATCCCTAAATTACAGAAAATCTCGTAGTAGTTATTGTGAAGAAGATTTACTACCCCAGCCAAAACCTGAAACTCTGGCAAGGCTTTGTGGGATACATACTTGGAAGTGCTAAGTAGGCATGTTCGCTCTTTTGTGGACCTAGTCCTTTGTCTCATTCAATGTCAGAGGAACTTCATCTTCTTCATGACCAAGTCATGACTAAAAGTAAGTCTTTCTTGTCTAAATAACTTTGAATTTGTGTTATTAGGTTAACTCAGAGAGTCTTCATGCTTGCTCTCAAAAACCTGGTCACAGAACAGATTGATCATTTTCTCTGATAGCTGAAAAGGAGAGTCTTGGGGGAGAGGAAGAGGCCAGAAACTTTTGAATTCATGGTGGAAAGTGGAAGAGAAGATTTCCTTAACAGGAAGTTCCTGAAGGCTCTGCCTCCCAGCCCTTAGTCTTATTTTCCAAGGCTGTAGCAGCCAGCACAGACCTTATCATATTTCCTTTCCCCACAGCATCCCCCCTTTCCTGACAGCTCTGAGTGGAGCAGAACACAAGTAAATTCCTCTACCTTGGCCACAGTTCCCCTTCTTTCTCCTGTGCTTTGCACTGTTGCTCCTTGTCATCAACATTTTCCCTGGCCAACCATTCAGACCCAGTCCTGTCTGGTGTCCCCAGGGCTGCTGACGAAGCACATCCCAGTACACAGAAAAGGACAAAAGAAGGCATAGAGGCTTGACAGGACAGCATCGCCTTAACCATGGATGGTAGATTGAGTTGTGCCATGTGCACGTGTGTGGACATTTGGCATGCTCATGCCTTCAGAAGTGAAGGCCCAAAGAGCATTCTGAACATGAGGACCATCCTGGTACACTGCCCACCTGGTCCACGTCATCCCAGATCCAGGCAGAGGCAGAAAATCTCTACGTGGTTGTACAGGGCACAGCAGGAATCTGAAAATCAGGCAACATGGGGAATATTTCTGTCCAGTAAGTCACACATACACCATCACCTTGTAGGAAGGCCTGGTTTCACAAGGGTTGTCTTCTCAGGGTAGCTGCCAGGCTGGAAGAAAAAAATCACAATTCCCTTTGCCATTACCCTATGCCAAGGTGTGTTTTGTTGACCAAGTACCAAACACGATGCCAGGAATGGTGCAGGCATCAGGCACTGTGCTTCCACTCCTTAAATAACAGACACAGGATGAGCACGAACAGAAAAAATTTCTTGCTTTGCATCAGAGCTCATACAAAAGGCAGCGGGAGGAATGGATATATCCCTCCAGGATGTCAGTGGGAAAGACAGGGACTAAATCCCCAATACTAGCATCTTGTCTAGAGAGAGAGAGGAGTCTCTTCCAGACCATGAAAAGAAATTCTTTAGTGATTGAAGCAGGTGGCTGGAAAAATCTGAGGTTGACTAAGACAGCCAGAGCAGTAGCTCTTGGAGTTACTGATGCCAAAACAACTCAACTCCAACATCCTGCAGCTGCTGACAAAGTTCATTGCATGCTGTGCTGGATTTTGGTGTAGACTGACAATCTCAGAGGTCTCACCCAAACTCTGCAGGTGGTAGCAGTGGTCGAATGGTATCAAATGAAAATTTTCTTTGACATCCATCCTTAAAATATATCCACCTCAGCAATGATGCAGTTTGACAATGCATGACAAAGTCAATATGTGAGATAGATAGACAGACAGATAGACAGAAATTAGAATTACGGGATGGATAATGTACTCTTAAAAGAAACTGAAGAGCAATAACTATGAGACCTTTTAATATTAAAGCTATCACTAGGATGAGCTTTAATTGCGGTAAAGTGTGAGTAAGTTTCTAAGTTTGGATGCTGAATCAATGCCATCTAGTGGTAGTAGGGTTGGGTTTTAGTGGGTTTGTGTGGTTTTATTGTTCATTTTAGTTAATTTGGATTTTTTTATTATTATTTATTTTTGTTTTTGTTTTATGGTCATAAAGATCACAGCCAATTTAACACCATCAAAAATTCCACCTAATAAGTATCTTTCATACCTTTGTGAAAATTGTCTAAATATTCCTCCAGGTTGAGAAACTAAAAGCCATTGATGGGTACTGACCAACATGTGTGCAAATTCAGAAATATTTATATTCCATTTGTTCAAATAACTGTATTCATCATGGACTAAGACTCTAGTCTGTTGAAGTCTGCATTGCATTCCGACTTTTCCAACATTCTCATTTTAAAAGAACATCTTTGCTTCACAATAGCCTAAGGAGATGGGAAAGTCAGACTGACCAGCACTAACAATCTTATGTCAGTTTGTCTACAGAAGGTAATTCCTCTGATAATAGGCCTTACAACGAGTTGCATTTTTTTAGCTTTTAATTATAAAGATCATTAAGTTCCCAGGTGTTTGTCATCACACCTGGCCCCTTAGCAATAAATTCTCTTATGTCAACAAGCACTGACAAGAACAAGACTTAACAAGCAGGATTCATTTCAAAGCTTCGTTGATAAACAAAGAAGTTCCGAGCCCCTCTGCAGTCGTATATATGTAAAAGCAACTACCTTGGTAGTCTGTTATTTACATGCAGAGTGCTGGCACTGTTTTTCACAGAAGTAAAATGTTAGAAACAAATGTAGTGTTGTATCATTACCCCTTGCATGTTGACTGTGGTAGCGAGCGTAAATTAGAACGTATACACAGCAGTGAGCATGATACTTTATACTCATAAGACTGGTGTGCTAAAAGTCTATGTACTGATCATTTCCTAAACTATATTCTTCACTTCAGGATTTATAGTACAGTAGACACATTCATAAATGTTTGGTATTCTCTTCAATGCTATGCAGCTCTCAGGTAATAAATTGCTTCAATTTGTTCCTGATGTCAGTACTGATTTACAGTTCATCTGGAAACAGGAACAAAGGACATGAGGGTTGTACTAAAATGTGAAATGGTGATGTGCTGGGTACCAAAATTCTGCAAAGACTGAGTGCCTCAGACACAGCTAAAGGCAGCAAAAGTGAAGACTGTCCAGGCAGGACCTTAAAGGAGCCCTGGGAAAATTGCAGTGAGAGGACTCTTTCCTTCGTGTTTATTATATTGGGTTGTTGGGGTTTTTTTGTTGTTTTTTTTGTTTGTTTGTTTGGTTTTGTTTATTTTTGGGGTTTTTTTTTCAGGGAGGCAAATCCAGCCTTATCTTTTAAATTGTATTGATAAATGAGATTGGGCTTTGAGAACTTGATTGCTGCTTTAAACATTTTCCCCCTGTGAAAAAGTCCTCTGGGACTCTATGAAAAGAATCCAACAACACTGGAACTACTAACTCTCAAGAATTTCTACAAACATAAGTGAATTAATCAAAAGTCTAAGAAATTTTGCATAAGCAAAGAATCTGTATGTATGTAGTACATGAAAAAACTGTACATATACATGAACATCTGTAACTGATGCATATAGACAGTGTTGAAAGAATTAAGAATCTCTGTGGTCTATCCTTGTAAACAGAAGAAAATCAGCAATAAATGAAGGAAAACACTATCAGTGATACATTGCTTGAATTTTGCTTCTGTCAGAGGCAACTGGGATTGCTGTTACCTTTCGACAAAGTCCAATGTTTGATGGGATTTGATACCTGAATTCTATGAGCAGTACAAACCCTCAGAAATTATCAAAAAAACTACATCACTGTGCCTGTAACATCTTCTTTGCTTGTCTTCTCAGTTGCATCATCTGGGGCTTCACATGGCCTTGGCCATCCTCTGCTGTCCCCTCTACCTTGCAGTGACCTCCTGGGCCCAACACTGGACAGGCAAGGCGGTTCCTCGCTTTACCTGCAGCAAGTATCATATGTCACAGGTGGTCTGATAATGGTCAAGAGAATAAAAAACCCTCACTAGCAGAAATTTTTATCTTGTTAATACAAATCACTAGTCTTGTCACTGTCATATTTGCATTGCCACTAAGCTACGAGAGTTGAAACTGTGTCCTGACTTGTGCTCACACCTGACCAAATTAAATTCTGAAATTAAACTGTAATGGTAGAGTCAGTCTATCCAGCTGTAAATTGGACAATGCTGTTTGTTTCCAGAAGTTGTAACACACACTATTGTGAAGCCAAGCTTGGCCAAGTGTAGGAAGCAGCTCTACATTAATGGTCACAAAACAGCCAGGGCTGTGTGGAGCTATTCTGTATAACTTGGGTTTTGTAGATGGTGGCTGTGGCAGTTCAAAAGTGGAAATAATAATAATTTTTTTAAAATCTTGCCCTTGCCAAGGTCACATGTGATAACAGAAAACTGAAAGTTCTTGGGCTTTGGAAAAAGTTCCCAAAACCTCATGCTGGAATTGTTTGCAATTTCAGCAGAGAAGTGGGGGATGATGCGAGGAGCACCTCTGCCATTGGTGACGGTTATTATGATCTACTTGGTTAAATAGCACTGGCCTCTTTTGAATATGTTGAAGATACATTTAATTATAAAATCCAATGAAATATCCTCTATGCTTTATTAAGAAGCAAGAACTAGTAGTCACATTATAAAGAATTTTTTACAGATGAAAGAAAATGAATGTCAAATAAAAGTATAATGAAATGACACTTACTCTTTTCTCCTGTGAGTGAATATGGTATTAGAGTTTTACTTCTGCAGAGCCTCTGAACACTCCTGGTATATCTTGGCACTGTGGAGAGCTCATAGCAATTCCTCAAAGAGTTACATCATAACGATATTATAGGGCTGCAGCTGTGTTCTACTTATACAGAGGGTACCCAGAGGCATTTTCTTGTTCTTCTAATTTCCTTGTTCTTAATATTTGGTGGTTTCTGGAAAGTCCTAAGAAAAATGCCTACTTTCTGAATATTTGGATGATTCAACACCATTGAGAATCTGAACAGGAAGATGGTTTTGGTCAAACACATTCTTGTTGTACAAGTTAGTATCAATTGCAGTGACTAATGCTCTGATGCCATCTTTCTACTAATGAATGCACTTTTTGTGATGGAACAAAACTCAATCACTTGAACACAGTATTGCCATTCTGTTTTCAGTTACTGCTCCAATACCTGCATTTTCTCACCAGGCTTTTTGAAAGAAATATATGTTTTCCTAAAAAAAAGCCAGATAAATTTAAGCAAGTGGTAGCCAATCAGTCATTACCAAGACAGAATATCTTAAAACCACACAATCATATGTCTAGTGGTGCTCTTTTCTCTCAAATACAAATTTTCATCTGGAAGACTACTTATCAAGTGCAAAGCAGCAAAATTCAATGAAAAAAGGATAGCACTAAAAATGATTTCCCAAAATGTCCCACTGTTCAGGGAAAGACTTCCTCAGCAGTGGAATCTCCATTTCTGTGAAATTCATTCACATTGTTACATTAAGCGTCAACCTAACTCCATGATTCAATAGCTGACTAGAGACTATGAGGTGGCATTAGTACAGAAGCATTGAACTGCTGTAAGATTTTTCTGACAGTAGGTGAAGTAAGTTAAATCTCTTTTACTGCCTGAAAAATGACTTTTCTTCTGGCACAAGTGTAGCGGATAGCACATTTCTAATTAGAAGACACAAAGACTGCAGTACATGCTTCTCAGAAAAATATCCTCAGAAGATATTTTCAAAAGCTGCTCATCATCTAACTCAGTTTTCTGGAAAAAAATTATGCATCTTTTGATGAGGAATAACAGCCATATCTCCTCAATGACAATCATAAATTTAGTGCCATGGGATCAGAATAATCACATGTTGTGGACAGGACTTGTTTAGTATGCACGGGTATATTCCTGCAATGAAATTGCCTTTCATGAATTGCACTGGTACAGCAGCCCTCCCCTCAAAACAGATGTTCCCTCCTCCCTCTACACAACCACTGACAAAGGGGAGGATAAAATACAGTTTTAGACAGTCACAGCTGTCCATCGCTAGGCCTAATCATCAGCAATTGTGTCACAAAGCTCAGTAGTTCTGGGATTATGCATTTGAAATGAGCTTTAAAATGGAGACTGCAGGAGTGTGTCAGAGCTCACCCAGTGCCTCTCTTAACAGATTTCCAGATTTCCTCTTTGTTCAAGGACTTCAGATAAGGAACCATTTAATACCAGCTTTGCCTCTAGTTTCTTGCTTCATGAAGAAAGCTGCAACAATTTGCCATGAGGACTAAAAATATAATATTTTTCTCTACAATCAAATGAGATTTAATTTCTATTTCTCTCACTATGGCATCACACAAGCAGAAAAAGTTTTTTATTTCATTGAGTTCTTTTCTTCTATAAATATTTAAATATCATTGAATAGTGAGTCAGAAAAAACATTCCAGCTACATTAAAATGATATATTGATTTGTATCTTAAGTGATATGAAGAAAATAGGGAAAATACTGTCTAGATTATAAAGGTGAGCAAAAAATCTGAGAAAACACTGATAACAAGCACATCTGACAATTTAACTACTTCACTGAATCCTACAATTAAGAAAAACACAATTGTCACAAAAATACATATGCTTGCATTGCCTGTACATATCTTTAAAGTAAAAATACATATAGTATATTTTTCAGTGAAGATAAATAAAATCACAATGGAACACTAACTGGTATACCATAGCCACTAAAATGGTAACTATGCTCTAGAATTACTCTTATAAACAGAATCTTCAAGGTCCCATGCTCACGGGGAAAGAAAATGAGTTAGAGCCCAGAGTCAATGAATAATTGGTGAGATCAGTGGAGTAAATCAGAGCAAATAATTAAGAAAACTGGAGACTTGATAGAAACAGAGATTTTAAGAGAAGCCTCAAAGCCTTTCTACATTGTACAAAATCAAAAGCAGCAGGAAGAAGAAACAGCAGCCAAAGCACAGGAACTACTGAGCAAGGTGTTTTGAACTACCACAGCAAAAATAGGTATTGTCTGCTAACTGTGTTTACTTAGCTATTCACACATTAAATGTTCAATTAAAGTTGTAAGATCAAAGCAGATGGAAAGTAGTGCAGGAAATGACAAATGTTGTTGCATGAATTCTTTGCGCTATCTCAGGCCAGTGGCCATCCAGCTTAGCCTGTCCTTAGAGGTGGCCAGCTTATCTGATGCTTCAAGAGAAGACAAATAAACAAAGCAGGAAAAACAGAAGTGATGCTGTGGGACAAACTTCCACTTCAGTTTTGTCAAGATGCTGAATGAAACTTTGGAATTGAGGTTTAGTTGTAATACTTGTTTTAACATAAAGCTGCCAGTGTCAGTAGCAGGTTAGGAGATCCAAAGGGGTTGGGTGAACACATGAACTCAGAATCCCACATTTCAAGCTCCAGTAGACCGGGATTTTTGTTTGTCTCAGCTCTTGCCTGACACATTTCTTACCCAAAAATTGGAAAATGTGTACTCCTTCATGCTCCCATGCCCAAATAAAGAGCACCCTGAAGGTATTTCTAAAAACTATGCTGTCTCATACTAAGAATTTTTGGTGATGGTCTATTCACCACTTTTTATGATTGAACTGGATGAATATTACACCAATATTACAGATAAATTTCCATACTTTCTAGTAGCAGCAGCTGGGCCTTCTTGTCAGCTCATCAGACACTTAAAAAGACCTTGTATTTGTTCCTGTACTTCAACACAGTGGTTAAGTTTCTTGTGGTCTTCTTGGACATCTGAATGAACAAAATCCTTACAGACTTATTAGAGTGTTCTTTTCCAGTTCCTTCATCTTTCAGAGTATTTTGAAATTTCTGCAGTTTCCTTGGTCGTCTTGAAACACAATCAGCAGCTGCAAACTGAGCAGTTTGTAAGTAAATTCCATATTTTCAGGTCACCACCCCTATTTAGACAGCTAAAGCTTCCCTTCATTATAGAGAGAAAATCAAGTAGTCACATTTCTTATGAGAAATTCTGAGATCATTACCCAGAAATTCTTGCAATCACTGCTTTCTCTGACTTCATTTCTCATCCCACAAGCGTTCAAAGTTCCATTTTTTTAAATACCTGACTTAAAGTGTGAAACAGTATTAAGAATCATATTTCTAATGGAAGTAGCAGAGTTTATTATGGAGTTCATACTAAGAAAAACAAATTTCCAGATTTTTTTCCATTCAATAAAAAAAATGTTTTTATAAGAGGACACCTATAAACAATTAAATTATTTTATTTTATACTGTCATCATTGTACAATCCCTTTTCATGAGTTACAGGCTTTCCATTGGGGGATTATGTGACTTGAGAAGAAATTAATCTCTTTGATTATCTAACCTTATTCTAAAGTCTGCATATTTTAGACTATTTTTAAAATTGTAAAGAGCTTGGTGAAATAACTGCCCTAATTTCCAAAGCTGTGTTAGTAAAACGGGAAAATTTAAAAAAATATAATTAATTTACATTTGCTTCTAAGTAATGATGATTGAGGAAGGCAATCCTGGCTCTCTTCTCAGCCCTAATCAGGCTGTATCTGAACAATTGTCTCCAATTCTGGACTCCTCAGTACAAGAGAGACATGGAGCTTCTTTTGACAGAGATTAAGTTTTATCATAAGGTCTATGACTGTAAATTTCTCATCTTCTTCAGGTTTTCCATATTTGACAGGTGATATAAAGTATTTCCATTTTATATAGCACCTACACAATCATTTAATAATCAACAATGATCATTCTTTGTAAACAGGCACCAAATCTAAGGCTGATTTGAGGTAATTTATTCTAACACACTTGGGCTGAAGATACACATGAGAAGATATTTGCTAGTTAAATGTTTCTAAGTTGATACGATAGATTTTATTGAAGAGCCTGCAATAAAATCAGATTTGTGACTCGTGTTATTTACACAAGATAAACACTATGTAGACTGCAAATATTTAATAATTCTAATTTTATTTAGTCTCCGTAGTTTAATAGATTACTTCCTTTTTGTCATTACGGTTAAACTTTGAATGCCAAATAGCCAATCAGATCTGCAGCTGCTACAACCATAAGTAGAGCTGAATTTTGATTATTCATAATGTAATGAAACTATGGGTTAGTCTAAGAAGATGTGAACCTTCAGTTACTGAGAAATATGCTCTAATCATCAGAGTTGACTTACTTGACCATGACTACAACTTGATTAGAGTCAGAGCGAGGTTACAACCTGTTTAGGTTGGTCACTTGAGAAAGGGAAAATTGAGTTTTAGTAATTTCTGAAATTGCTTCTTAATTTATGTGCTTTAATGTAACATTAGATCATTCCTGCTGCTGGAAATGTCTTCCATGTTGTTTTTGAAACCTATTTTCTTTTGTAAATCCTCAGGGATATCTTTTATTCCAAATTTGATGGAAATTTTTCCCTATCAAAGCGGTTCTTTGTCTCCTATAAATTAGGTTATACTTTGCCATCAACTTTGGTTTACTGACTATTTGCCATTTTGGACATGAATAAGTGGGATTTCATGCTCGTGGCCTCAGTGGTGTTCATCAGAAGTAAGAACATGAAAAGCAACTAGGAAAAAAAGAGCATACACTGGAAAATAATTTTAAGAATTCTGAAAACTTAGAAAATTTAGCCTTGCTGTAACTGGACTGCATATGGGGTGACGATGTATGGTGAAAATGCAGAAGAGGAAGGAAGAACAGAGCCAGGAGAAGCAATGAGAATTATGAAGGCATGAATCAGTTAACTAACTGATTATCTATTTGAATATTATGCCCTTGTAAATTTTGCTTTTCCCAGAAAATGCAAAGTTGTAAATAGAATTAAAAGGTTTTCTGTACTTACAGCTTTCTGATGAAATTACTGTGGGAAAAATATTTATCCAATTACTAAACTACATCTGGGTGTTCACAGCATGGTACATTAACACCAAGAACAACTGAGGTCAGAAATGCAAGACAATGTAATATATGTGGAAACTCTTAGTGTTACTAATCTTCACAAGTATTAAATTGTTTTGTTATTACTATTATTAGGAAATACCATGATAAAATAGATTTATTTAACTCAATCCTTTTGTAGAAATGATTTTTCATTTATTTATTGAGTAGTATTTATATAAAAGATCTACAGAATTAAGACTATATTTCATCTTCAACAACTATTTCTGGAGCATAATACCAATAAGCATAATAAATAAAGCTTTAATATGCTGAAATATTGAAGTAGAGTAGATTTGCAAACCAGGAAAGAACTATTACAGTAAGATACCATTCACACATTTTTCATTTTAGATGAAAACTTCCTCTAGCAGATCTGTATGAATTATATTCTCTTACTTTAGAGAATTTCTGGTTTTAGATGTTTCATTTAATGAAAAATATTTAAATACGTCTGCACACGGAGTGCACTACATTTAATTAATTTCCCTAGCAAAAATGTTGAATAAAATTTTCTAACAACTTCCAATTTTTTTTCGTTTTCATAAAGGTTGGCAGAAACACTAATTATGAATGAGGTGTGGACATGTGAAGGAGAAGAAGGTGATGAGGAGGAGAATTCACGGCACTACCCAGGGTGGGTGGCGGCTGAGCTGCCTGACTTCCCTTTTTGATACAATGGTGGTCTGGATGGATGAGGGGTGGGCAGCACATGTAATTTACTGTCACTTTAGCAGAGCTTTTGACACTTTCTTCTGCTGTGTTCTTGTATAAAAGTTGAGCTATCACAGCCTGGATGGAGGGCCACCAGGATGGTTGGAACAGGAGTACTTGCCTTGTAGCGTGAGGTTGAGGGACTGCGGCTGTTTCAGCCAGGAGATAAGAAGATTTTGGGGTCACCTAACAGCAGCTCCTGATATACACAAGGTTACACAGAAAAACAAAAGCAAACTCATCAAAGAGGCACATGGTGGGAGGATGAGAGACAACAGGCATAAATGGGAACTAGAGTGGTTCACACTGGATTTAAGAAAAGTTTTCAGCCTGAGGACAGTCAGGCAGGGACACAGACTGCCCAGGGAGGCTGTTCAGTTTCTGTTCTTGGAGATTTTCATGACCCAACTGGACAAAGCCCTGGGCAATGTCAATGAATCTCACAGCTGATCCTGCTTTGAATAGGAGACCTCTCAAGGCCCCTTCCTATCAGTATTATTGTGGGATTAGGACTGATAAATACCTGTCTAAAATACTCACTATAACTGCATAAATTTCAACCATTTTGGGAGATCCTGTTCCAGTTCCCTCAGGTCTGCAAGGGAAAGATGATCCTTGTAAAGAGTCCTGTTGGTTATTAAGTGTTATAATATCTGCAGCTTGATCTCTGGAGAAGCAATTGTAGACAGCTTTGATATAAATACAGTAATCAGAACTCATTCATCTGACAGTTTAACATGGCATTTCATTTTACAGACAAAAAAAAAACAAAAAGAAAGAAAATACTTTCAAAGGAAGCAGAAATCTTTTACTTCTCCAGAAAATGAAGACAGTCTGGCACTCACAATCACAGCTATAAGATTAAATAGAGCAGTTTCCCAGATAAAGGGGTTCTACTGTCACTGTGAAATTTCTAAAGGTTTTTTATTTGGAAGTCAGGAAAAAGGGAGAATAAACCTGGAGAAAAGCAGGCTGATTTTCAAGCATATACTTAAGCGTTTGTCTGGCTCCTTCCATGAGCTCTTAGTCACAGGTGCGCATGGCAGGTGCTGTGTGTGCTATGTGTTTCTGCACATGTGAGGAAGACATGGATTTAGCTCAAGTACTGGCAGTCTTGTTGACATGCATGAAAACACGAGAGTAAATGGGAAAAGTGTATGTGGATCCAGTGTGGGAATATCAGAAAAACATGCTAGTCTGTATTCAACAAGCTTGCATGAAATCATGGAGAGGCAGGCTGATGTCTGTCTCTTCAAACACAACTTTGTGAATGCTGCACCGTGGCAAGGAGAATGTACTGGTGTCAGTACTACCATGGCATTACAAAATATGGGCCTGTGCTGGCCCTTCACTTTCCAGCACTAAATAATTGCCTCTGGAAAAAGTGAGGGCCACACAGTTCTCTGCTCTTTCTTTTCAAGACTTTAAGCAGCACTAATTGTTTTTTGGTTAGGGGCTTTTAGCTCAATCAATCCATCTTGATGGCCAACTGCATTCTGGAAAAGTACTAAGTCTGTAGTATTTTCACCAGTTGCTGACCTGCTAAGTAGAAAAATGGGCTAATAGGTATCATGGGGTGATAATCACAAGGCTACCAAACCAGTAATGTGGTATTACCGGTACTTCGCTGCCAAAAAGCCCAGTAATCCCAAGTATCCATGTTTTGTGCCAGATGTATTTACAAGCTGTAGCTGTGCTAATTTTGTTTTTGTATAGCTTATAGGAAATGTGTAATGAATAACAGCTAAACCATCTTCCAAGAGTAACATTAATACTTTAAGCTTCTGTTAACATAGAGACACTGAATGAAATGGGAAGTTAAATATTCTCTGAAAGGTGGCTGCTTCACAAAAATCTGTTCACATTCAAAGTCTCCTCTGATGACATAAAACTGAAATGTGAGGGTAAATGTAGAACTGTGGCCATTTGAACTTTGTTCATCACTCTTCCAGGATTGTAAAAGGGACCTTAGGGGAGATGGAGATGGTTGACAAACTCTGCAGCGAGGTTAACTTTGATTTGAGCAAGGTTCTGAAGTACAAATTAATGTAGTTGAGAGCAGTTCTACCTATGCTATTCTTTAACCAAATTAGCCCTGCTATATAATTTTGGGGATATGGATCTGTAACTACATATTCTTTTTTAATAAACTAACGGAAGAAATATGGTATAGTGAGACACTAGTGGATTCTATCCATAGTAAAAGCCAGCCAAACCTATAACAATAAATATAAAGCAAGCATATTAGGAGCTTTAACATTTTCTTGGTTTCACATAGTGAATCTCCCTGAGGAGGTTACTTTCCATTTTTTAAATGGCAGTCACATAAGAAATGAATCCTGAATTAATTGAAGTCTATGATAAAACTTCAAAAGGATCAGCATTTCATTCTTGCTTATATTATTGTGAATTTTATGGAAAAGTTTCCAAAAGGCCTAAGGGTTATGAATATGTAGACATTATTCTGCAACAAATACTGAAAGAGTAGATAGCATATTCAGAAGTGTTCTCCAGGAATCTCACTTTTATTCATGAATCTAAACAGTCAATAAAACAGTATTAATGCAAATAATTGCTAAAAATGCATGTTGTTTTCTGTCTAGAAGAAAATGAATTTTAATATTCACTTTGATAATGGTGGCAGTTTAAGGCATGTATTTTCAGTAGATTTACATGTTCAATATCAGAGTATAGCGTTTAGTCTTTCCCTGGTTTATCAATCATGTTATTCTCTGCAATTAAGGCAAGAACTTCTGACAAAAGACAAAAACTGAATGGCTTCAGAGGAGAGAATGTCAAATTATTCAGGGTTTAAATATCTTAGTTGTCAAGCTGTAACCTCAGACTCATGACTCCCCTTGTAGACATGAGACAAATAATTGGTCAACAAGGAGAGCTGTGCTCTTTAGGAGTTGGTTCTACCAAATTAATAAATGAACCTTGACTAAATGGCCAGAGAAACTCCATCTGAACATGTGCAATTCAGTGGATACTGAGGAGTGATTTTGAAATTGATTAGTTTAAATGCAAAAGTGTTTTCAAAAATTGTTGAAAATCTCTAACAGCATGTCTGTATCTTCAGAGATTTGCTGGAGAAAATATTAAGCTGTATTATTGAGCTATTATTGAACTGCATGAAGAGAAGCACAGAAAGCAGTAAAGGCAGCACCATTACAGAAATCATTGGCATATTTTTGAAATTAGTAGACTATATAGCATTTTGGTCACTGCATCAAAAACAAACCCAAAAGAAACACAAGCAGCCCAGCAGTTCTGACAGAAAAATTACCGCTCTACATAAAAAGATGAGAGAAATACCAGGACCATTTCATGTTGAAATACTGTCCATATGAAGTGATGTGACAGAGACTTAGGAAAATGTTTGTTACTCTGGCCGTCATTCAAATGTCCTGGAAATACACAACTGCAAAAGCCTGTGATGAAATAGAAGGGAAGGCAGGAAGGCAAGCTCTCATTAATGAAATGTATAAATATGAGGAAGAAGTGGATTAAAATGTTAAGAAAGAGAACAATTCTTAACATTTCTAATGATTTGAATGGTAACCATAGCAAGGGCAAGAGGAACTCTTCTCCTGAGTCCTTTTTTGAATGAGATGACCTCTCCACAAGCCCTGGATAGCTCTGGGCAGGTTTTTACCCACTCTTATGGCTTCTGCCCAGTTCTATGTCCCAAATTCAGCCTCTTGATCTTATGGGTGTCTTGTTTGACAAATGGCGCGATGTCAGCCTACAGGTCCTCTCCAGGCCAGACTGTGTCACTAGTGAATTCAATGTCAGTCACCACTCTTAGGAACAACAAAGCTGAAATCATAGCAGGTGCTTGGAGGGTGAGAAGAAATAATGCAGCTGATCTCCCAGCTTCACAGCTCTCCAGTTCTAAATAATGGGTGAGAATAGTTTCAGACTGCTGTAACTCACCTCCAGCTGCCTACCACTCCCAGGACAATTTTGGAACCAAGAACATAAGGACTTTTGGCTCTCCCCTGCTGGCCTTGCTGTCTGAAATGTCACCCGCTGGTTCCATTTCCACATGGGAAGTCCTCTAACACCAAGTTCAGCTGCCTTGCTGATGTTTCACTGGACAAATAGCAGGCTCCAATCCTATACATTGGCTCAGATTTTCCCAAATCTATTTTACTGCCTCCAGGACAATCTTTTGTTCTGCTTTTCATCTCCCTTTCTGCCAGCATTAGTCAGCATTTCTTGTTGTATCTTGTCTTCAATTTAGTACACAGCCTGAGTGATAATAAGCATTTGCAGGATACCTGCATCCCACTGACTCCCATTAAAATATAGCAAGTTCTGTGAATCTCTTGGGATATGACCAGTAGACTATTCCTCTTTCCAACAGCAACATTTGTAATGCATCAGGAACTTTTATAGAGCTATCAGCAGAAAATATATAGTGTAAACAACTGCACTGTGCAATCCCAGCATCCAAGCTTTAGCCTAGCAGCTTCTGTGTGCCTAAATCTTGCACACAGGGGACTCTAAGTCTGTGTGTTATTTATAATATCGAGCAAGTAGGAATATTTTGTTTATTTTAAATAACAACAACAAAAAGAATTATCAGGATAATTACATTGAAATAAATGACATTAAAGTCAAATTCTTCTTTCAGGCCTTTAGTATCTACCATTAAAAAAGCGCACCTGTTCTCCATTGCATGAGAAATCTTCTGTTCTGCTAGCCAAGGTAAAAATGGTAAGTATACATGTCCAGTGATTCTGAAGATGTTTTTTGGATAGAGTTTAGGCTATGCCAAGGGCTCTACAGATACAAACCTTGATTTTTGCTTCCCGATAGATCAGTTCAGATGATTTCTATGAAGACAGGTACTGTGTCTCCTGTGTGGAGACTTTTTTTCTCTTCTTTTCTTTGTTAGTTGTTCAAACTCATATTTGCTTCAGACTGAAAATATGTGAGTGCTTTTGGAAGTAGAAGAGCCTAAAGTAACCTTTTCTTGACCAATTAATTTTGATTTGTGGTGTTCAAATTTTAATCTTCCAGGATGCAAATTTATTTGTTATTATTTAGCTGCAGAAATATCCATGCAGATTGTTATTCCTAGTTAGAAAGGCTATTTGAAGAGAAAATGAGAGATGACAGATTTGTATCTCAATGCAAATGCTAGATTTAGATGTCTTTGATTTTTGAAAGACAGAAGAGACCAATCACCAAGAAATTGAGGCAAGGAAGATAATGCTAAAGGTGAGCCCACCTGTGTGTGTGTATATGTATGGATATAAAAGACATTTACATACATACATATACAATGTATTTTTTAAATCCTTTTGCAGGAGTGTGCCAATCACTGCTATCTCTTGTAGTTGCCTTTGTTACACAGCAATTGAATACGTCTGTGTCTGTGTGTGTGAGTGTCTGTGCACACTGAAGCAGGGGAAGTCGGGGACTGCAAGTGTGAGACCAAGATGGAAGAGCAGAGTGAGATTCTAACACCCTTGTATGATGTGTGATCCCATTTCAGCATTGGTATCATATTTTGTTGAAATACTGCTTCCTTCACTATTTGCTGCACTTCAGCATAAACTAGCTTGTGCTGCACTTTTTCCAACTTAATAACTGAAGAAGATAAACAATAAAATAAGTATTAGCCCAAGGGAAGACTTTTCTTGTGCCCCTTAATAGTGTAGCTTACACCTAATACAGAAATGGAATAAAATAGTAACATTTTCTGTCTATTTTATCTTAAAGAGAAAATTATCATTAAAATTAGACAAATGGAACATTAATTTATTTATTTTCACTTTTGAAGTAGCAAAAAATCTGAACAAGATGCTGAATTAGAAAAATTAACAATACTTTACCTCTATGTTGACTCACAGATGGTGACAAATGGCCTGTGAGGGTGGCTGCAGAAATGGAAGCAGGATAACAGAGGTAAATCTATCTGGGCTGCCACATCGTGACAAGATCTTGCTGCTTGGGGTGGAAAACCTGATTTTGAAGGTGTGTAATATCAGATGCCCCTTTACCAAAGAGTTGGGCCACGGAAGCACAGCTCCTCATGGCACTGCAGCTGCTGGTGCTGGGCTGGATGTTCAAATGGCCTCCTCCACACATCGTACAGAGTAAGTGGGTCACACTGATCACACAAGCTTGAATAAGAAATCCTAGTCATCCAGGAATCTTGGGAGTGATGTTAGACTGGCCAGAAGGTAAGATTTTGGAATGTCACCAGAGGAGGTGATGTGTGCTGAAGCATCCCCATGCTCGGTGCGCAGAAGGGCTGTCATGGTTTAAGCCCAGCCAGCAGCTAAATGCCATGCAGCCACTCACTCCCACACCTGGCCCCCAGGTGGGATGGGGAGGAGAACTGGGGAAAAAAAATTAAAACTTGAGTATTAAGGTACGAACAGTTTAATAATGGAAAAATATAAAATATAATACTAATACTAACGATTTTAATTATACTAGAGAGAATAGTGCTATTTAATATAATAGTAATAGTGATGGAAAGAGGAAAGAGGACAGGAATAAAATGCAAGAAAAAGAAGTGACATACAATAAAATTACTAACCACCCACTGAGCAATGCCCAGTGGCACTTACTTGAGTATAAACTGGGGTTTGCTGCGTTTTTCCAACTTATTAACTGAAGAAGGAAAGCAATAAACTAAATTTCAATCCAAGGGAAGACTTTTCTGTGTACATTAATAGTGTAGCTAACACCTAATACAGAAACTTAATGAAATAGCAACATTTGCTATATTTTCAGTTTAGTTTTTCTGAGACATAATAAGATCTCTTTCCCAGGCAGTTGCACATATTATGTCTTCTCTTTCCACAGCCACAATTTGCTCTTTTCTTAGATATGGGACTTTCACACCCAAAGTGCACAGCCCTGAAAAAGGCAAGCTTCTATTCATGGCATTCATATTGCAGAAATGAATCAAAGGTTCTCCTAGATGTTCAGATGCATGTAATCCTTTAAGGATCAAGCCCCAGAATTTGTGTTTGCATTATTCCCAGCATATTTCTGAAGCAAAAGTGAGAGAAAATTTCAAAAAGGATCACATAGATATATTACCACTAATTGGAGTATTTTACTGATGTTTTCCTATCAAGCTAAAAAGTTCAAAGGGAAATAATTGCATATTTCTGTACTGATGAAGAGCATTTATCAAATGTCAAATGTGGAAATGATATCTCATGTTTACCATCAGACTCAAGTGTGACTCTTTTTACTGTGTTGGAATATGCAACACTGCTTTTCTGAATACTTCAATGTTATTTGAAAATGTCAGATGGATTCTAGTCTTTGAAGTAAAGAGATTGTCATCTACAACACTGTTAGTCAGCAAAGTTCATTGTTAGGCAAAATCATGCAAAATAACACTGAGATTTTTAAAATGGAAACATCAAAGCAAGTAGTTAAAAGTCCTATGCCTGAGAGCAGACTATTATCTTATGTTCCTTAAAAAAAATTAAATTTCATTTTCAGCTGATGGACACTTTGCTGCACATTTTCACCTTCTTCTTTGTGAAAGATTTGTGACGTGAAGAAATGTAAGTGCAAGAAGATAAGCAACATGTTCAAAGAAGGTACAAGAACAAGATGCCAAGAAAGAGGTGATGGGTTTTTGTCTTCAGAATAAACATGTATGTAAACTCCAGGGTGCACCATGTCACACCTTTTTGTCGTTGCAATCAGAAAACAGCTTACTCAAAATATGTACCTTTGAATTTATAGTAGAAACTTTAAAAATGAGCATAAAAATTCATTCCAAACAAACAGGTTTATGTGATAACAGCAGAGCATCTATGATGTCCACTGAACTTTATGGCTTATGTTCTGAGTAATTTTTTAACGTATTTCCTCTTCATTGTTTTTTCTTCGCACTTGGGCAATTGTAGCAGATTCAGAAATTCTGGGTGTCATTTTTGCCCAGGTACTTGTGGTTAGAATGATTTTGGGCTATGAGCCTATGCATGTATAACTCAGGTCTGGAGGGGCATTTACACTGCCAATACTAGCTTGAGGATTGACTCACTTGGCAGTGCAAAATACATTCAGTCATTAAGGTGAAAAGTTTAATAGAACTCCCATTCTGTTCTCAGCTCAAGGACTGCTGTGGTGATTAGTTACAACAAACTTTGCTTTTTCCAATACAGAATACAAAGTGATAATTTTGAAAGCAATTTCTGATGGAAAGAAATCCAGAAAAAGCAAACATGCACATGTCTGTGTATTCATATTCATGCAGATATTATGTTTGAAAGGGAGTAATTATTGTCCCTGAAGAGAAACTTCATCATGCATGGTCTGACCCTACATGGTCTCCTCAATTAAGTATGAATCCTGTTCTGATTAAGTGTCTTCAAATGAAAAAACACAAATTTTTAGCACATGCAGTGCAGAGTCAAGAAGACTTTTCTTCGTGAAAACTAAATTTTCCCAGTAATGATTTAAAAAAAGGCAAGCACTGGTTATATTTAAATTGCAGGCAGGAATTCTGCATAAGGAACTATTCTCCTTCAAACTTTAAAAGACAAGATATCTATTCATTCCGCTTTAGTAAGTTAAAAAAATACAGTTTCTACAGTTAGGTGTCACTGTTTCCTTTTTCTTATTAAAGCCTTTAAGTTTGCAGTCATCGTGCTTCAGAAGCACCAAAAAATAGTTCTTTTTGTGATTAAGGCTTCACTCTGAAAAGGAACTGGACAAACATCACAGTGTCTCACGGGTCTGTAATTGTTCCCTTCTCTTCTCTTTGAAGCTGACATGTGTTTCCTACAGTCTTTGTCTATCACCTTTTATAATGTGCCACAATTACTGCGGGTATTTTGTAGCTTGGAGAAATGCTTGAGGGTGACATTTCCATCCTCTGCATGTGCCCTGCACTTACTGTGGTGCCCTGCTTTTACTTACCCTACAGTGCGATTAGAGCCGTATATTTAAGTCACCTGTATCAGCCAAGTTGAGGATCCTCAATAGCAAAAAAAAGCCATTTCCAAAAGACCCTGCCTTCAGGAAAATTATGGTGGTGAAGGGAAGATGTGTCTCCATTTTAGCATGGTTTTGGTGTGATCTATCCTTCTAAAGTTGTGCTTTGCAAACTGAACTGTCTTGAAGAGAAAGGAATTTAACATGATTGAACATGATTTATCACGATTTAATATCATTAGGAACTAGGCTCTTGCCCTTACCAAGATGATAAAATGGACTCCCTGAGTTTGAGAACCTCTCTTGGTATAATAGGTCACAATGAAGTGTGGATGAAAATAGCAGAACTTATAGTACTGAACATAAGCTAAAGCTACAGTATCAAAAGCTGACTGATGTTATTTCACCATTATTACAAAATTCTTATCATATTCATTATTCTTATTATTCTTATTATTCTTATTATTCTTATTATTCTTATTATTCTTATTATTCTTATTATTTAATAATTGATTTTAATAACAACTGACTTTAATAATAACTGACTTTATAAAATGTATAATCTTTCCAAAATCTGTTTTATTTAAAACAGGGCCTGTCAACTATCAACAAGCCTTTGGCTATGTATGAAGGAAAAATAATAAGGCAGTCCATCTCAATTTCTGTCAAGACAAAAATAAGGTTAAAACACTTTATGAAGTGGACTGAGGTGTTGGAAGGTATTGTCTTCACTGAAGAACAGTGGTCTTATCCCAACAGTTGTAACCCAAGTTTTAGCAAGTGCTAAAATTTGCACCTCTGGAGCTCTGCCCCATATTTTCTGTATCACAATCTGGTGCAATATTTTATGTCAGGAAAAACACTTAAAGCCAGAAAGATCCTTCTTTTGATTTTCTAGACAGTCATGACAATGATGTACATTAGGAATGGTTCCTGAACTTCTCTAATTAAGCTTGAAATTCAGTTCCTGTGTGGCCAAGAAATCTCAGAAATATGCAGGACTGAGCTCTTGGAACAAAACAGTGCTTCGTAATTTCTGAATTGCTTTTTCATAACAGGATTTCAGTACAGTTGCCTGATATAAATCATCTTTCCAAATATTTGCTTAGTTTTAGCAGTGGTGTTTCCCACTTGATACAGTTTTACAATATCTTACTTCAATAAAACTGCACTGGTGAGTCATGGTTTGTGTCCTCCTGAAAAGCTACCTCTTTGAATGTAGTTTATTCTACTATATAATTTAGCGCTATTTTTGAAGTGTGAGCCAAATAAACCATGAAACTTGTCTTCTTTGTGATGTCTGTGTTCTTCTCACCCTTTTCTAGACAATCTTTTCCACAAAGCTTCTCTTCTTTAATTGCCAGTGTTCTATAGTGTTACTAGAGACTTCATGAACTTGAGAATTTATCAGTTGTTAATAAACCACAAGTTACTGAACACCCCTCGTGAATGTTTTGCTATTCTAATAATCCATCTGTGAAAGAAGACACCAGGGAATGCAAAAGACCTCCTGACATACACAGCTGTTACTACCACTTTTTTATTTAATGGTTTCCTTCTCTATAGACATTTGTGGTGGGTTGACCCTGGCTGGGTGCCAGGTGCTCACCAAGCTGCTCTATCACTCCCCTTCCCAGTGGGACAGGGGAGGGAAAATGAGATGGAAAACAATTTGCAGGTCAGATAAGGCAGTTTACTAAAGCAGAAAAGTGAAAGTTTGTGTTTACATAAGCCAAGAGAAAAAGAAGTTTATTCTTCACTTCCCATCAGCAAGTGATGTCCAGCAACTTCTTGGGAAGCAGGGCTTCAGTGCAGGTGGTGGTTGCTCCAGAGGGCAAATGTTGTAAATAATGAATTTCCCCCTTCTTCCTCCTTTCCTTGTGGTTTGTGTCTGAGTGATGTCATATGGTAGGGAATATCCCTTCAGTTAATTTGGGTCAGCTGGCCAGGTTGTGCCCTATCCCAAGATCTTGGCTGCTCCCAGACCCTTGATAGAGGGGGAATGTTAAGAGACAGGGATGATGCCAGCACTGCTCAGCAGTAGCCAAAGCACTGGTGTGTTATCAACCCTTTTCTAGTTACGAATGCAAAGCACAGCACTGCCCAGGCTGCTCGGGGAATATGAGCTCCATCTGAACCAGACCCAATAAAATATTTAATTTAAAGAGAGAAATTTTCACAGAATTTGACCAAATCTTTAGAAGTGTTGAAGTTGCTGGGTAAATTTTCAGTAAATAGAGATTTACTGTGTTTAAAAAAAAACAAAAAAGGGTAAAAGCCAAATTTGAAAAACCCCAGTCTGCTCAGAGGTCTGGAAGACATCCTTTGATGACATCTTGAGGACGTCTGTGGACATTTCTGCTAGAAAACCTGGAAGAATGCAGATATTTACAGTAGAAGTTGGTTATTTCTTGTTCCTTACAGGCAGCACCTGTTCAGGGTTAACAGACAGTGGTCCCATAGATTTTCAAGTAATCTGTTGAACTCTGAGGGTGTAGCATCATCATTGGGAAAGGATATGTTGGATCTCAGTTTTTTTTGTAAGATCCACTGATGAAGCTTATTCCTCTCCTCAATGCAACTGACTCGCTTTGCATTAAAACAAAGAAAGGAAAAGAAGACTTACTCTGTAAGTGAAATCTGTTGGACTTTTTGTCTGCAGGAAAATATGGGGAATTTATCTGCCTTGGGGAGGTCAAAAAGGAAATTCTCAGCTACAATAATATTTTTTGGAAATTCCTCAGTAATAACTGAAACCATGGAATCGCTTTTCTCCAGAAAAGACCTAAAATTTTATTTATGATTAAATGAGTGTAATAAAATCAAATTCTTCTACTGAAATGTTCAGATAAATACTCAGCTGCAAAATTTCAGGTACATAAAACTACAGCATTTGACATGGGGTTCCAGTCTTTTAACATGAAAACTGGCACGTGCATTGGATATATGATTTATTAGTTAGCCTATTCAAGGCAGATGTCCTTCACATCAACTGCTGCATAGCAAAGCAAAGAGAAGTTATAATGCATTTTATGACACATGTACTATAATATCACAGTTCCATGTTTATCTGTCCATGAATATTATGACATCTGCAATACAGCTGAGTTCTGTGCAATGCGTATAGCAGGTATACCCGTCTCTTCCTTTCCTTTATTCACAGTTTCACTGTCTCACTGTACCTTAAGAAACTATTCCTGTATAAAGCATCTGACACAGAGGAGTTGAAATATTAGGAAAAATGCAACAATTTCTTGAATAAGTAAACCCAATGTCTATGGTGGATAGTTCTCAGCATACTCTGAGGTCCTATATAATCACTGTTCTGTTTTGTTCTTGTCTGATTTTGGTATTGTTTCTTGGGATCTATATTCTCATAAATTAATGTAATTCATCAATATGACAGCTGAATTTTAAATTCAGGGTTGTTATTTTTTCAACAGTTCAGCTGCTCACTTTAATGTCAACAGTGATGCAGGCTTTACATTATGTGCTTTTCGTCATCTTTAATTCCAGATTTATGTGGCATAGATGAAGAGGAATGCACATATTCCTCAGTGGAGCAGACATTTTTCTTTTCTAGAGATCTCTCTCAAACAGCACCGTAAGCTCTTCTGGAGTCATGAGACCATCCATATTTGACTTAATCTTCTAGTAGGTCATCAAAGTGACACGGGAGTTACTCAAAGAGCTGGAAAGGCATGTTTCTGCTTCTGTTCCCTGCCAGCAGCCCTGCCTTAAGGCAGAAGTTCAAAATTGTTTTTATGACCTGAACTCTCTGCTTCCTTATATTTTACTTCTAAGGGAGCATGCCAAAAGCATGCTCACCCATTCCCTTTCACAGGCTGAGGATACAGTTTTCATTTTTTATCTGATATTGTATTTGTCTGCTGATTTTTTGAGCTGTGGAACCTCCGTTATTCTGCCTCCTCTCCTCCATCCCAGCCCCACCCAAGAAAGCCCCCAAACCACCACCAAAAGCCCCCAAAAACAGGCAGAGAAAAAAAAAAAAAAAAGCTCATGAAAAAGAGTGAGGAAAAAAGTCTCATCTAAAGCTTGTTTTTAGTGTTTTTGAGCAGGACAGAACTAACCGTAAACTGTAAACTATAAACTAACTGTAAACTTTCACAGCAGGACATTTTCCTCTTTAACATGTTAACCTCTTAGGGGAAAAAGAGCTACCAATGTCAAATCCTCTGGTTGAACCAAAGGGAAGCCCAGCTCTGCCTCCCTGAGAGCAGGACCTGGCCAGCTGTCCTGAGGCTCTAAATTTGATGCATGACAGAGACTACAAAGGTGCTGCTGGATTGCAAACACCTTTTTCATTTTTCAGTGGAAGCTGCTGTGCAAGCAATGATATCAGCTTTCTGTTTGTTTTGAGAAACACTTTTCCTTCGTTTCCATTCCACTGAGTTTGCAGCAGAGCCATAGCACAGTACTGGTGGTAATTTTAAATGAGTAAACTTTCCACAAAACGGCAGCTGTCAGGCTTGCCATATGGGAAAAAACCCCACCCACAAATGAACGTGTATGCAAACTTGGGAAAAACAACCTGATAATAGCCTGGCAGCAATAAGAAAGCAGTTTGTTAGAAAAATAACTACAAAATTGATTATCAATGTAAAGAATATTTTTATTTGAAAGTTCTGGATATTTTTACTTGTTTTGAAAGGAACTTGTAGTTCAGCTAGCACACTGATTCCCGATTTTAGAGTCCTCTACAAAACAAAAGGACCTACAATATTCAGACAAAAGTTCCACAGTTAAAGACAATGGCCATGCTCTGCATATCCTTACAAACTTCTCCATGAAATGTGCAGTAGAACTAGCTATAATTAAATATATGCAGATATCACAATAATAAGAACTTGATTAACTCAATTCTATAGGAAGCTGCATATTAATTTCCATAATGCTTAAAATTAGATGAGTTCCATCTGAATTTTAACATTTTCCCTTGCCAAATGAAGATGCTAATCACACTATTCAAATGTTTGAAGAGAGGACTGAGATGCTTAGTGCAGACAAAAAAAAAATCTATAGTGTTACCATTTTAGCAATACTCATGTGCCCGACATAACCAAACATGAATGAAGCCCTTTTACTTAAATATTTGGGAAATGTCTAGCACATCTCAAAAAACAAGGATATTTTATATTCATCTGCAGAGAATTAAAAAGGAATGAATGCTTTCTAAATAGATTACCGTGTTATTTATTCTTCTTGAGGGGGAAATTCAACATAACTTTTAAAATAAAATTTTAGCTGAATTTTAGAAGATGTTTATCTAAAGCTGTCTTTAGAGAAACCATGCATGTTTTGATGTCATTATTGAATATTGGTTATTTTTTGGCACAAAATATTTGTTCTGCATCTGGATGTTGAATCATCTACATACCACTAACTATTTGATTAAGCCAACATGAAACATGATTACAATAATCATCACAACACTAGAATCAAGATCCCGTTTCTAAGAAAAAGATGCTACTTTCCTATGCTATTTCTTTAGGCTTGCTCAGTTCCTGTAGCTAAAATGTCAATTTTATTTTCCATACAGCTTGTTTCTAATCCAGCTTTTGGGGATGTGTTGGGTTTAGGGATTTGTCCTGCTTAAAATTGAGTCTGCTAGCTGTAAATAGCTACTGCTACTTTCAAGACCTTTTCAATTCTGGTACTGAGTGAGATATCCCAGCCAATTTAATTCCCAGCAGGTGTCATGGGGCTTAAGCATTTCAGGACAGAAGAGTGTTGTTCTATTTCTTCTGGAGTTACTAGTTTGATGTATCGCATTTTTAAGTATTGTCCAATGAGAAGTCTGTGGTGATTCCTTACTATAACAACAAATTAACCAACAAACTTTAGAAGGAAGATACTGTGACAGCAGTAGAGAATCAATGGTTTTCTCTTAGTCAGGCTTCTCCCACAACAAGTACAACTGGTTCTAATCCTGCTATTTTAGCCTTCAAAGCCTTTTAGGGTGCCAGTTTTCATTTGCACCTTATTCTCCTGCTAAGAGGGATGGCGTGATGCATAAAGCATTATTTGAGAGGATGGAGTGATGATTGCAACCCACTACAGAACAAATCTATTCTTTTTCTACTCCTCCATTTCTCCTGGCTTATGTCTCAGCTTATTGATTTCAGGATATCATAAAGTGTCAGACATTTATTTAAAAATCAGCATGTAAGAACAAGAGCATTGCCTCATAAGTGCTATAAAAATTACACACTCTTTGGCTAAATCTTAATCACCGAATTTCTGAACAGACTGATGATGACAGCTATCATGGTGAAAAAATGTCATAATTTCTGACACACGGTATGTGTTCGCAGAAAGACTGTAAACCACTAGTTCTGCTGTTACTAGATATTTAGGATGCAGATTGCTATTTTGCATAATTATGGCTGCCACAAAAGATTAAACTTGTACTAAAAATATATATCACTCTCTAAACACAAAGTATGGGCTTTTTTTCATTGCTCTTTCTCCCTCCTATCTCTTTTCAATCCGTATCTCATTCTCTTTTTATTGTTCTGCCTCCACTCTCTTTCCCAGTCACTCTTCTCTTTGTTCAGTTTTCCTTTATGTCTTTATTATTTCTCCGTGCCCCTGTATTTCTCAATCATTGTTTATTTGAGGGAAGAAAAGTTATTTTCAGACTTTTTTCCCCCTCATTTTGCATCATTCTCAATTCCCTTTGCTTGTGTCCTTTTTTTCTCCATTATTTGAGTCTCCCCATTTCACATATTTGCAGCTTGAAGTTCTTTCCTTTTCCAGAATTCCTATTTTTCTGTGCTCCCTCCAACAACTTATTTTGCTGCTTCTTCTAATACTTGATTGAATGTTCCTCTGCCACCTTCCAATGAAATGTATGTGGGTTTTTTCAAAATTGTAGATCACCCTTCATTTTAAGCAAGGCTCAAATAACTAGGATATGTACACAGAAGTGGGTACACCAACAAAAATCCTTAAGCCATCAGCAGGTATGTATCAAATACTCTACTTGTCTGGTCAGTGAAAAACAAGAGTGGGCTGGAGACTTTGATGAAGAAAAGCTGAAGAAAAGACCATTAGAGTGTTCAAGTTAATTGTCGCTTCAGCAGAAGCGGAAGAACAAATCTGTATGACAAGAGGCTGTTAAAAATTTCTGTTCTTAGCAGAGTAGGTGGACTTTGGATCCAGTCTTCACATAAACTTTCTTAAATTTCAAGTACTTAATGTATTTCTTTCCACTTCCTGTCTGATCAATCCTTTTTCTACTGTTTCAACTTCTGCCCTTGAGCGTAAAGAGGAAATTGAACTAACTTTCCTTGGCCTTTAATTTAAACATTGTTTAAATAGATCTAATTATCATTTAACTGTCTCAATAAAGTATTTACAGTTTGCTTACTGATTGTAATGGACATCAAGATTATCTGGTTAAATATAATTAAAATGCAAAGTATTGTAATTTCCAAAATAACCTGTGCCCTCAGAATTAAGTAGTTCATCACTCACATAATCATGTAGCCTCCAAAGTTACTTGGTTTAGAAAAATCTATTTTTGCTTTAGGGATTGCATTTACATGACAGAAAATTGCTTTTTTACTTGCCAACTTGTTGTTCGTGTCATACACTGGTTCTGAAATATCAACTTCTTGTTATGTAATGGTTAAACAGAGAGGGATTGCAGAAGTTATACAGATTTCAAGGCTTGACTTGTGATTCTCTTGCTTTCTGCCCTACGTGCATGCTGAAGCACAGAAAGCACACTGATGTTTTTGCTACCTAGAAGAAATCTATAAATCAAATGAAACTTTCAATATCTGGTTGGCACTGGCAATCTGCTCTGACAGACTGCAGTATGAACAATCTGTTAGCTGAGTAAGAGACTCACTATCAAGGTCTTGCATCCTGCACTGACTTCTTAGCAGTTTTAAAAAATCTGTTAGCACAATCCCTGTTTTAAGACTACAGTATTAAAAATCTTGGCTATGAATGTTTGATGTCACTTAATTAATTTAAATTGTACCAACCATTAATTGCTAAGGTGACTGAGATACCAAGGGCCTCATAAGAAGCAATTAAGACCACAAAATGGGAGTTATGATCAAGAAAGTAATGCACTGGTGCCTCTATCTTCATGTTCATTGTTTCACTGCAACATTATTTGGAAAAGAATTTGAAGCAACAAATGCCAGTAGACCCACATCAGAGGAGACATGATCTTTTGTTTTATTTTAAGGCCTTTTGACCTTCCTCATGTGCCTGACCAGGGTAATGGCTCCACTTGGTCGTTGTACATCCAGACAGTCTTGGCAATGCGCTCAGTGGGATTTTTAGGCTCTGTGATTTTTTTATCACAGGGCAGGTGAATTGCCATCTGCAACTGCAGTTGCTTCCTGCATAATGGTTGTTGCCTTCCAAATGGGCATATATACGGATAAGCAGCCCATTTCTACTCACAAGATTTCACCAATTTAAGCAGCTGAAGGAAGCAAAGGTCAGAAGAAAGGAAATATTAGTAGTCTGCTAGTGTGGCACTGAGATCTGTATAAAGCCCTAAACTGCAGATCCTCAAAGGTTTTCTTTGCACATCTCATTCAGCCTCACCTCTTCTGTGTCTCTGTGTGTCCATGGCTGCATGTCTGCCTGGTGACATGTGGCCACTGAAAACCAGAAAAGATGGTAGCATTAAAGCTCACTGGTCATTCACCACCTTCATCTCCTGGATGGTTTCTATATAGTGAAAATAGAAGGATGTGTTTCTGTAGTCTGTTATACCGTCCTTTACAAGTCTGAGAAATCAGTGATATTAGTGTGTATGTAATACTGGTTTTGTGAGAGAAAATAAACATTTTAAGTTTCTTATAAGGAACTAAGAGTGAGAAGAATATAGCATTTGATTTAAAATCTTTCTAAATGAGTGCTCTGTGACTTTCTCTGAGTTTAGTTCAAAGCTCAACAAGGATTTAACTTGTAGCTACAGTCCACATGATCTGGCAGGAATCTAGGCAGAGGTAAATTCCATTTAGTGAACTTTGTCCAAAGACAGCAATAAAGCTCCAAAATTATTGAAATTAGATTTTCTCCATTAATCTAGGGACATCACTACATTCTTTCCTCCAAAGTGTTTTTATGAATAATACACTCTTTCTGGGTTAACTGTAGAGTTATTTTTAGATTTAAAAAAAAAAATACAAAAGGCTTGCTAAAATTTTTTTTCTATGCACAAATTGGTATATAAGTTCAAACTAATTTTTTTTTTCAAGCGCAAATCATCCACACTAGAACTGGTGCAATATCTAGGGGATATAAAATCAAATCCTGAGAAGGTCACTGTTATAATTTCTTTTTAACCTTAGTTGCATCAGTATGGCATTTGCCTCACTGTCATCTTTTAGTACTCCCTTCAGCCTCATGTTAAAAGACAACTTTCAGATGATGTAGCTGTCAAATAATTTTCTTGGAGCAGCAAGATAACCAGAGAAAGCATGGCACATGGGGCTGGAAAGGCCCCCAAGATGTCACTCAGTCTCTGTAAGTTGGTCTAAGGCAGGGCCAGCTGCTCCTAAATCACATCTTGCAGATGTCTGTCCCTTATCTTTTTCTGAAAGCCTAAAATGATGGCTCAATATCAAGTTAGATATCAGGAGTTTGTTTCTAACTGTATGGGTAGGACAGCAAGGACATAATTGCCTCAAGAACCTGCCAGATGGGAGGTTTTTGTACTGTGGTTGAGACAAATATTACCCAAGTGTGATGGAGTCAGCAGCAGCTGAGCCTGCCTTGGGACAAGGAGGTGGATTGGATGAGCTCGTCAAAACAGGAAATAGGAACTGTCTGACTTTGCCCAGTGTCCCTCATCAAGAGCCCTCAGCATTGTCAATGTTGTGTACCACACGGCATGGCTTTCTCCCAAGTGGCTCTCCATCATCCAGATCACTCGTGCTGCCTTTCTCCATGCCTTTTTACCTAGGAACTGATGTTGTCTTCAAGTCATTGTTACCTCCTGCTGTGATAACTGAAACTTGGTCTAAATGCATGCTCTGTGACTTCTGCTTTTGAAAACACTTTAACCTAGCTCTAAATCAGGCGTCTTTGGCCCTGCTAGCAGGTCCCAAATATGATTATGGCTGCAGCTATGCTATTCAAGCCAGCAAGACTGAACCTATTTGTGCTAGTGAACACAAGCAGCATGCAAGGAAAGCTAAAAGCACACCAGGCTGCCCTGGCTGGAGCATAAGCAGCAGTTTGAAGGAAGTGATTAGCCTGGCACCATGGTGAGGTTTTATGTACATCCTCTATTGATGTCCCCTCCTCAGTACAAGAAGAATATCAACAAACCAGAGAGAATACACTCTTCACACATCCACCAGAATGTTTAAGGGCATGGAGTACATATCTTACAAACGGAAACTGGAGGAGCTGGGTTGGTTCATCCTGAAAAAAATGGCATCAGGAAATATTACCTTACTGCATTTTTGCACCTAGAAAGGAGTTGTCGAGAAGATGAAGCCAGTTTCTTCTCAGAGATACACACTGGAAGAATGAGGCAATAGCCATAAACTACAGCAAAAGAAATCCCTACTAGGCATAACAGGGAAAAAAATGGAGTGCTCTTGCTCAACATGGTGAGGCAGGGGAAGTTGTTTTTTTGGAGATTTTTCAACCTTAACTGTAAAAAGTCCTGAGAAACCTGATGTTAACCCTGCCTTCAGTACAAGTTAGGCACAGATAGCCTTCAGAGGAGCCTTCCGACTCCAATCTTTCGGTAATTCTGATTCAACCCCTTATTGTGCACTGTAGTTACTCCTAGACCTTCAGGGAAAAAATGTCTTACAGAATAATAAAACAACCCAGGTTGGAAGTGACTTCAGAAGATCATCTGGTCCAATCTTTCATGGGAAAGACTGCCTAGATGACATCATCTATCACCCAGTCCCACTGCACTTTGAAACCTCCATTGATGGGGACTCTACCACATCTCTGTGGAGATTGTTCCAGAGACTGATTGCATCACTGCAGAAATATTCTTTCTTACATCAAGGTGAAACTTCTCTCAGTGCAACTTGTGGCTGTTGGCCCTTGTCTCCTCCATGCAGCTCCTTGTGGAGGAAAAACTTCTCATTGTAGCAATCTTTTAAGTGCTGGAATACTGTAAGTGCTATGAGGAGGTCCCCACTGCCTCCTTCAGGGATGAAAGACATCACTCTTTCAAATCTTTCCTCATGGGCCAGGTACTCTAGCCCTTTGATCATCTTCACAGCACCCCTCTGGACCATCTCCAGTTTGTCTGTGTTTTTCTTGAAATATAGGGGTCCAGGACTGAATTCCAGGTGTGGCCTATGTACATGGTTCTATATGAATGGTTCAATTCTCAATTTTAATCAGTGAAAAGGTTTTTAAATTGATAAATAGAGTAGAGAGGATCTCTGCCAGTGATGCCCCTGTGGATGCAGCCCAGGGTCCAATTTGCCTCTTGCTGCAGCCATTCTCTGCTGACTCATGTTCAGCTTGTCCAATAGAGCCCCCAGGTCAGCAAGGCTGCTCCCAACCTCATAGATCCCATCTTGCACTGGGTTTTTTGGTTGTGTCCACCCCAGGTACATGGCTTTGCATTGGATAAATGACCTAAACAAAATAAAAACCTTTGTATCTTTTGTATATGAGAGCCGCTTTAGTCAAACATGTGGGAGGAGAAAACATGTCATGAGTATAACTCCATATTAGATCTTAAAATAGGATTCAATAATTCCTAGGTCTCCTTGATTGTATTGCAGGATATGATTATTAATAATAATAACAACAGTAACAACTCCTCTAACATTCTATTAGGATCACAGTTGCCCTCCATTGAATAATAATAACATTGTTTGGCTAATTTTGAAAGGATTTGATGTAATCTGAGTATGAGATAAGAAACTATGGTTATGCCAGTGAAAATGAGAAATCGGAGTGTTTTAGAAAAAACTGCACTGAGGAAATGATCTAGCATTCAAGCTGCTCTTCACCGTATAGTCTTTTCTCTATGCCATGTTTTATTAGGAAAAGGCAAATGACTTATGCCTTACTGAACAACTTAGTGAATGAGTGTGTGTCTTGGTTTGAAGAAAGGT
>VZTX01001065.1:0-14379 GCA_013400915.1 Pardalotus punctatus | reverse complement strand
GACATTCCAGCAGCACCACATCCTGCAGCATTTCAGACACGGAGCAGGGACAAGCAGCTGCAGCTCACAAATGCACATCCACAGCCTTACACAAGACACGAGGAAAGCAGAACTTTACCTGTGAAAGGCATCACAGCCCATCAGTCCCGGGGGGATGTATCTGAGGGTGCAGAACAAACTCTATTTATCCTTAGCCTTTTGCAAATTCAAAAGTCAGGCATAATTATTCCCAAGTGTCTCCAGTCGCACTGGTGGCTGCTGGGGAGCTCCTCTGGCTCTGCAACATGCTCCTGCTTCTGCTGAAGCTATTATAGACTCCTATAGATATTCCTGGTGGTGAGCCAATGAGATTGTCATTATCTAGCTCCCTCTTCCCACGGGAATACAAGTGGGAAGTGAGATGCAGCATCTGGCTGCTCAGCACTGGAGCAAAGAGCCATTTTCCTCTCAGCAGAGCACCGGAGGGCTGAGCTGAAGGCTCAGATCCATCAATCTCGGGGAGTTCTGCTCCTCAACTCAGCATTTTTAGCAAAGTAATATTGATTATTTCTGATTCCCGTTGCTGCAAGCATAATGACTTGGTTTTCAGTCTCTGGGAGACAAGCAGAGACAGAAATACAGCACGAGCCCACAGGAAAAAAAAGCAGACTGGGAGATGAGGGAAGAAAAAATATCCCTTAGATGGGAAAATTGTGTAAAATCCATTAAAATGAAGTTATAGAGGGCAGAATGCAAAAAGAAAAAATAAAAAAAATCAGACAAAAAAATACATCTAGGCCACCCACTTGTCCTGGTTTAGCTTTCCAGCGCATAAGGAAACAGGGAAAATTATTCCATTTACACATTGCCTAGGCTTCTTTGGAGATTTTTCTCTATATACATTCTATTGTGGGTTTTTTTTAATTAATCACTTTCAGGAAGAATCACAAAATGAAAAACACTGCAATAGTGAGGTTCAAAACTATACCTAGCTTTGCTTCTACAGCCAGAAAGAGGTGAGAGAGCCAACAAAGCCTCTCATGCCCCATCCTAGGTTCCATTAGCTCAAACTGCCTTTGTTCCACATGGATTTTGGTTGCTCTGCTGAAGATACATCATCACGAATTGTTGCTGAATGCCCTGCCCTGCAGCACAACGGCTAAAACTCAGCATAGCAAAACTAGAAGCCCAGGAAAGACAGGAAAATCACAGAACTCTCCTTACTTTTTCACATTCTTCACTTTCATGCTGGCTGTGCTGCCGCAGGACCGCAGAGGCAGCTCGCCCGGGATGTCCGGAATATCGGCACCTCTGGCCTGCAGGGAAGGAGACAGGAAAAGCAAGGACGTTAAAACATGGCTGCAAGCTCTGGACTCTGTTCTGCATGGCTCGATGATCCTCAGATGTGCTCTAGTTGAATTCTGCCTTTTTACCAGGGAAAACTGACCCTTGGGATTGGGATCACGGAGGTGACAATCTCTTCCTGCCCCAAGCCTTGCTAACCCTTGGTATAACTGTAAAACCCAGGTTTTAATTCCTTGCTACTTCTGGTTTCTAAAGCAGAGATTTTCAGAGGCAGGGGTGAAATAGGCATTCCCAAACTCCATACTTGGACTCCTCATTAAGTACCTGATTTTCCAGACATCTGTGCATTTAGACTCAGGCAGAGGCACTGCAAGAAACTGGTTTGCTCACACAATGGAAAACAAGTTAATGACAGAGCTGCTTGTATGTGGGAGGTGAACTTCTAAAATAGATGTTTGAAGCTATTGGTTTAAGTGCTTCAGGATATTAAAATTCCTTAATCACTAAAATTCATTTACTTCAGTGAGGCCAGAACTCCAAACTCCCTCCTTGCTGTTCTGTCATACTTTCCCATCCCCTCCTTCCTCCAGCTGCCTTTTCCTAAGCCATGCACTCAGCCGCAGTTGGATTCTCCATCCCAAGTGACACAAACCCTCGGCTCCATGGGTTTCTCCCACAGTGACCCAGAGGAATGAGAGGGTTCAGTGAGGATTTTATGGAGAGAGCAGTGATGAAACAGCAAGACCAGCACAGACTTCAGAGAGCAGGAGGACAAAAACAACTGTTGCTGGCCAGAGACTGCATCAGTGATGTGGGTGACACCAGTTGAATATGCTTTTTCTGCTTTATACAATGCACTAAAAACATGAATAATGTCCCGAAGAGTGAATGCTGAACCAGGAGGAAGAAAGGCACTTCAGTGTTTCTTCTCTTACAGGCCTGGATCCAAGAAGTATTCCATCAAATCCCCTTTCTAATGACAGGGGCAAACAGATGATTACCCTGATGTCACATCAGTCCCAATGGGTCTCAGCTGGTCCAGCAGAAAATCTCTGAACAGAGATGGATCCATCCCAAAGCTGTGACTGATAACAGAACACAGCTTCACTCTACAGTGTGAAATACGGAAAAATTGGTCTCCACTCCCAAAACTTCGTGGCTGGACCAGAGCAACCCAAGCTAGCAGCCCATGTGTGGGATGAACATCAGGACAATCTCTGCCACCCCTCCCTGAAGCTCCAACTTTACCCTGACATGGGTCACCTGTACCCGAGCTTCACCACATCACCAAGAGCTGCAGTAAATACATCAGTGTCATTCTCCTGCCTGTTTTCATCAACCAGAGCAGTGCCAGAGAGGAAGGGATTCATCCCACTGAACACCAGACAGGCACAGAGGCAAGGCTACAACCGTGTTATCCATGTGATGGTCCTGCCACAGTCACCAGGGACACGCTGGCACTTCGGCTCCATTGTCCCACTTCTGACAACAGGAGGAGAATCCCGGAATGGTTTGGGTTCGAAGGGACCACAGAGACCATCCAGTGCCACCCCCTGCCATGGGCAGGGACACCTTCCATTGCCCCAGGCTGCTCCAAGCCCCATCCAACCTGGAACACTTCCAGGGATCCAGGGGCAGCCCCAGCTGCTCTGGGCAGCCTGGGCCAGGGCCTGCCCACCCTCCCAGGGAAGGATTTCTTCCTAATATCCCACCTAACCCTGCCCTCTGGCAGTGTGAATCCATTCCCTCTGTCCTATCACTCCAGGCCCTTGTCCAAAGTCTCTCTCCATCTTCCTTCTTGGCCCCTTCAGGTCCTTGGCAGACCACAGTTAGGTCACCCTGGAGTTCCTCTTCTCCAGGCTGAAGAAGCCCAGCTCTCTCAGCCTCTCCTCACAGCCAAGCTGCTCCACCCCCCGGGTCATCCTGGTGCCTCCCCGGGCCAAAGCCAAGCGGGCTGGGGAGCACCCAGAGCCCTGGACAGGGGGCTCCAGGAAGAGCCAGGCTCTGAGGAGATGAGCACCCACCAGCAGCTGCACCCATCCAGCTCCTGGTGCTTCCAGCACTGCCCTTGGAAAATCTGCTCTGAGCGAGCTCCACCCGTGGAGCACCACGGAATAAAGCTGAGCCACTCAGCGCCAGCAGCACCTCGACAGCCCTGCACACAGCCAGGGCTCTGAGCCCACTGTCCCACGGCTCTGCACAACAGGCACAGCCACTCTCGGAGGAACACGGCAACAACATTTATACACTGAAATAAACCTGCCCTGGGCTGACTGACTTACAGAGCACACAGTCACCTCAGGATGTAATAGGACACTTGAGAGTCTCATTGTGAATTTTGGCATTAAAAGGAACACCAATTTAATAAACCTTACAGGTATTTTACATAAGAAAATAACCAATTACAAGAATAAATGTGTCGTTCCAATAAGCTGCTTTTAGGTCAAGCTGGATGTGCTTGCTTTATTTTCTAAGGAACAGAATTTCTGTAGGAAGAAAAATAATTTTTCTTCTCCATCAGCAGTAGGAGCTGGTGGGACACAAAAATGGATAAACAATCTGACAGAAAACTTGGGCTTCAAGCCAGCTTGCAGCAGTGGGCAGACACCTCCCTGGATCTGACTCAAAGCGGCGTAGGCAAAACTCACACCTCCAGGAGCCCAAAATGCCAGCACCTCTCTGGGAAAAGTTGTATTATCCTCTCCTTCCCAGTGGAGTTATGTCCAAATCAAGCTGGAATTCTGCCTCTGCCATCTCCTGAATCCCGTTAACTGGATGACAATGAGATGCAAGGCAGTAATTAACTCCATAGGCTTTTCCAATTAGAGCCGAGCTCCACGGGCTCTGCTGCACAACAGGAACCTCTCCAAGGCTCACAGCTGAGGCAAAAGCACAGAAAGGTAAGGAAAGGCGCAGAACTTGTGCAAGCTCAAATACTTACTAGGAGGTACCAACACCAGAAAAAAACTTGGTGAAGAGACAGATACCAAAAAAGAAATTTACTGCTATTTTAGAAACTGTATTACTCCTAAATAACCACAGCTCCTTTCCATTCAAACCAAAGATACACAGCTACATAAAACTGACTTTATTCACTATTTTGCACCTGTTTTGATCCAAAACTTGGCATGCAGCACGTCACCCAAGGTTACTCTTGCCTTGAAACACAAACAAAACCCTCCAAATGAGATTTGTCATCTTTTGTGCTTTGTGTCACAGTAATTTAATTTGAAAAATCATTTGGAAACAGTTGGATTATTTACATCTGAAAATCAGCTACCTGGCATCATCACTGGCTTCTCACTTCCCTATTCTCTATGCATCTCTGTGCTGTGGAAACCCGGTAATTGCAGAGCAAATCTGTTTATGCAAATGGTTTAGTCCCATTTTCACAGCTGAATGTCACTGCTGTATCAATCTGCTCCGGTCCAAAACTTGGTAAACAAATTAGAGCTCAACCCAGCATGCAGTGAATTGATTTATCAGGATCCTCAGTCTCTTACCTTTGCAGGGAAGGCTTTGAAGCGACACCACTTTACCAGCTTCCCCTGAACCAAGAAATTCTCCTTCCAAAAGCTGCACTTGTATCAGCAGCAGTGCAGACAAGATTGCAGAAACTCAGTATTTTGTTACAGATACCTGCAGGGATTGCCAGGCAGGGAGATCCCACTAAACCCTTCCTCCAGGGAGGAGGAAGAATGCCTGCTGCCTCTCCCACCCTCCCACGGATCACGGATCTCAGAATCCTCAAGGGTGGGAAAGACCTTTAAGATCAAGACCATCACCCACTGCCACCACCATGTTCACTACTGAACCACGTCCTCAGCTTCCACATCCACGTGTGCTTTGAGCACTTCCAGGGACAGTGACTCCAGCCCTGACCTGAGCAGCTGTATGAGGGCTGGACAGCCCTTTCCAGGCAGGAATTTTCCCCAATATCCAACCAGAATATCCCTGGCCCAGCCTGAGGCCGTTCCCTCTCCTCCTGTCCCCGTTCCCTGGGATCAAATCCCAAATCCCCCCGGCTGTCCCCTCCTGTCAGGAGCTGTGCAGAGCCACAAGGTCCCCCCTGAGCCCCTTTTCTCCAGGCTGAGCCCTTTCCCAGCTCCCTCAGGATTCTCCAGCCCCTTCCCAGCCCTGCTCCCTTCGCTGGACGTGTTCAAGTATTGCTCCTACACTCCCCGGAATTCCAAGAGCAAAATCCAAGAGCTCTCACAAATCAGGCTGTTTAGCTTTAAGCATTTGAAATTCCTGGTCTTTTTATTTATAGACATGATTTAGAAAACTTCAGCTTTGTGCTCTCTAGCACACAAAACCTTAGTCATAAATAATTTATATCTAACGATTCAACTGCATAATATGAAAGGATTTTCTCCTAAAAATCTCCTTGCATTTATCAGAAAACGTGTCAACCTGTCTCCCTCACATGCAGAGACATAACACAACCTGAAAATATGTGTAAACCTGAACAGAACAGTCCAGTGGACACGACGTGATGAAGTTTCCACCTTGGTATCCTCGAAAGGGGAGAATACCAAACCACAGCAGAACCCACAGTCCTCCTCCTGCTGCCTCCGATTTTCTCTGGGACGCACAAGAAACCCTGGAATCCCCCAGGTAATACCATAACTGGTTTTCCACAGGACTACAAAAAGACCCCTGAGGAGGTACCACAGATTCACCTTGGCAGGCAGCTGAATCCAGGTGGGATTTCTGAAGGCAGGAATTTAATAAAGGTTATCATGAAGCAAGAATAACTATTAGACAGGCACTAACATTTATTCCTCTTTCCACTGTCAGTCTCTCACCAGAACCAGTTTGGAGGGACCAGATTGCTCTGAATTCTGTCAGCGCATGGCCTTGTTTCTAAAAACAGCAGAGCTGATTCCAAATGCTGCTTGGTTTCCATGACAGTCTTTCCTTTACATCATCTTCATTTCCCCTTGATTTTCTTGGAGGGAAAAAATACAAAGAGAGGGAAAAAACCCAAGCCCTCTTCAAAGCTCTCAAGAACCCCAAACCTTTGTTGCAGTTTTACTTCTTTGCTGGAGAACAGCAGGGGACAGAAATGTTGTTTCAGGAGAAGTCATTACTCTGTAGGGAGCAGTAATTTCTTCACTTGGCATGAGGAGGAATGAAGAGGCCTGAAGTGGATGTTCATGCACAAGGACATCAACAGCTACCCCAGATTTTGGGCACCAACTCATATACAGAGCTGGCTCAGCATCAACTTCTTCACAGAGTTTGCTCTGCAGCACGAGAAAGAAAGTGTCCCACCAAAATCCCTGCTCCCTGCAAGGCAGAAGGTGACAGCTCCATCAGCACTGGCCTGCTCTCAGGAACTACGGCCCAGGAATTCACCTGCAGCACAAGGAAGGGAGAAATTTGGTCCATCTCAGCTTTGACCCCACAGCCTTTAACACACACCAGGGAGAGAAAGTTCTCCCTGCTCTTCCTTCAGATGTTCTATAACAACTACCCTGGTTCTGCACACTAAATGAATCAACGAAGGAAAGGGAAAATGCTTCACTAAACTCAAAGTCACCATGTCCAAGCTGCTCCAAGTAACTCCAAAGGAAAGGTCCCAATTCTGCAGCATTTACCCCTAAAAGGATTAAGATGTACTGAGCACAGCAACACTACAACTGTCTCACTGTGTTGAATGGCAGAAATATATGGGAACGGATGGAGACAACATTCACCCCAAAATATCAGAGGTACCGGGGCAATATGATGGAAATGCAAATACTTTCCAAGTTCTTCATGTTGCCACTTTCTACGGATTCATTTAGTGGAAGGAAATGAATTTCCTAAGTATTTTCATACAGCACGGCTCTGTCACTTTAATACATTGCAGCTACATTTTTCAGAGCTGCTTAAGACATTTGGACACATTTAAAATAAAGAAGCAACACCCGGTTTAGGCACCCAGGTCTGACAATGCCATCTTAAACAAAAATATGTGCTTGTTATACTACACCAGCTTTACCAAAAAAGTTAAAAGAAACATTAAATATCCCACTCCAATCCTGCATTTCTTAATTGACCAGAGAGCTTGTGGTCTCCCCATGCCTGGCAGTGTCCAAGGCCAGGCTGGACAGGGCTTGGAGTAACCTGGGAGAGTGGAAAGTGTCCCTGTTCATGGCAGGGGGTGGAATTTGATGGGCTTTAAGATCCCTTCCAAAACAAACAATCCCATGATTCTGTGATTTTAAGGATTAATCCTGTGCTGTTCATGTTCTCATCAGCAGAGCGCAGCACGGGCACATTCAATAACACCCAGCACAAGGATGTTTTTCAGAGTTAGAAACCCTGGAACCTTTAAAATTTAATAATTTTTTTTTTAATTGAAGTCATCACTTAGCTCCTTCCTTAGTGCAAACATCCTTTCTGGCTGGAGGGGTGGTTTAGGTGCAGCACTCAAGGCCAGGACGGCTCAAGTAATTAGAGGTAGTCATGACTTTTCAATTTAGCTCTCAGTTTGGGGATTGTGGAATGTGGAGAAACACTCACCCAGCCAAAGATGCCTTCAAAATCTCATGGCAACCGAGATAATGGGATAAAGGAAAAGAGTGAAAAAATGACAAGTGCTTCCAGTAATGGAACTTTGAACATTGGCAATGCACATTCTTAATCCCATGTCTAAGAAATCTGCATTCAGTAAAGACATTTGAATGTGTTTCATTTTGTAAGTTTAGAACTTTTAATTCCATTTTCCATGTTCCCCATTCCGAATTGGTCCAGCCAGTACCTATTACATGGCATATATAAAAGGGAATTATTCTCTTTTTTTTTTTCAAAGGACCACACAGAATGTGCTTTTTCTACTCCCAGCATCTCCACTAAAATGGAGTGGGGGGGAAATAAGAAAAAGCAAAATAAAAAACCCCAACACCTTAAAGCATTGCCATGAGCTGGCACTGCAAACTTCTCATTCCTGAGACTTAGCATCACAGAGGAGTTGGTCCAGGGCATCCATTTACCACAGTTTAAAGGATCAGCCTGGAATGAACAAAGAACAACTTCTTAACTATTCATCTACTGTGTTTTCAAATAAAGATGTGCAGCTCGCAGATATGTGGGTAAAACCTTCCGCAGCTCCCGTGTAAAACCACCGAAGTGGAATCCAAGACATGGAACAAGCAGCTTGGCAGCTCTGAGCACCTCCTTTGGCACCGCCACTGTCACTGTGACCAAAATCCACCTCTGCACAGCAGCTTGATTTCGTGTCACGGCAACATTTCCCAAGCGAGCCTTAAAGAGACACAAAGATTTTCACTGGTTCTCTGCACATGAATCCAATGCACATCAGCGGTGCTGGTGATTTCTGGCAAAACAGTCCCACACTTGTGCTTTCCTTCACAAAATCCCCAGTTTTAGGGGTAAAATGGATGCACCAAGCACAAGAGAATGGCTGGCTGCTGAGGGCAGCATTAGCATGCTGCCTCCCTGACAGCCCCAAGTCTGGATGTGACACTCCCATAGTGCAGCCCCATTACCATGGCCAAAGCCCTGGGCCCAGGAGCTGCAGGGTACAGTACACAGCCTCACACAATGGCACAGTGCCTCAGGAATGCACTTTCTTTAAGAACAAAAATCCCACATACAATATGCGTGGGAAAGGCAGCCAGGGTTAGAGTCCCGCTTCTGTATAGCCTACAAAATAAATTATAGAGAAAAGCTACAGAAAATAGAACATCCAATGAGCACAATACTTTTGATTCCAGTTTCTTGTGGGTAAAAAAAAGACCCCAAAGACCCCAGCTACTGTTTGATGCACAGAGGGAGGAGGGGATCCTAATCACGGCTTGGATATAAAAGGACAAGTGGAGCTTTGGGGTGTTATGGTAAAAAGCAATTTCTCCTCACACAAAACCCAGCAGAGATGGATTGAGGCTCAAACAAGCAAATCCCACTCTGGTAAGTCCCCTGGCCACAGCCAGTGATTATGCAAATAACAATGTGATGTTATGTTATAGGTATAAATCGGATTAGCAACTCAGGAGTTGTCCTACTGCAGCAGCAGCAAGATGGAGAAGATGGAAAAAACAGCAGCCTGATGTTCAACCCCAGCATCTGAGTCAGTACAATTAACAGGAATTTATATTTCTGTGTGTAAAGCCAACCCAGACTCAGCTTTTGTTTATAGAAAAGAGCTGTTTCCAGTGGCATGAGCACAAAACTGGGATCCACTGCACTCCCTGCCCAAAGCCCTGTAACAACACAGCAATGTGAAGAATGTGTCTGTCTGTAGCATGCAATTTATACCACACACTGTCCATAAACTTCTCAACAGCGAGACAGAAGAGTCACTGCATTAACTCTGTCCAAGGGTACGGGGAAAGCTCAGCCTGGGATCACACACCAGGCTCAGCAAACTGGGCAGGATTCCTCATTCCTGCCTTCCCACCAGGAAAGCTGACACATCCTGGAAATGTGAGGTGACACAAACCTCCAGAAATGAGGTGGTGACACCTCATCTGGTGTCACTCAGATGAGGTCAGGACAGGACATTCGATGCTGCAAGATCTGGGAATGTGAATAATGACCACGGAGCTGCTCCAGGGCTGGAGCCCCTCTGGAGCCAGGCTGGGAGAGCTGGGGGTGCTCAGCTGGAGAGGAGAAGGATCCAGGGAGAGCTCAGAGCCCCTGGCAGGGCCTGAAGGGGCTCAGGAGAGCCGGAGAGGGACTGGGGACAAGGGATGGAGGGACAGGACACAGGGAATGGCTTCCCATGGACAGAGAATAGGTTTAGACTGGGAAGGAATTGTTCCCTGGGAGGGTGGGCAGGCCCTGGCCCAGGGTGCCCAGAGCAGCTGGGGCTGCCCCTGGATCCCTGGGAGTGTCCAAGGCCAGGCTGGACATTGGGGTTGGAGCAGCCTGGGACAGTGGGAGGTGTCCCTGCCATGGCAGGGGTGGCACTGGATGGTCACTAAGGTCCATCCCAACCAAATCCATTCTGGAATTCTACAATGACCTCTTCCTCACATCCCCAAGAACATGAACTCTGCAGAAACCGATGGTGAGAACCTTCATCCCTCAAGGATGTTTTCTTGCATTCATAAAATTATTAGCAGAGAATCATAGATTTCTTTTTCTCTTAAAGGTCAATATTTACAGGAAAAAAAACCCCCAGAGACTGAGACATAAAGACACATGGACAGAGAAATTAACCCCAAAGAAATGAAGAAGCCCCTGCTACATGGGACTGCACCTGTGACATCGCAGATGATCTGTGCAGAGCAGCCCAGGAGCAGCCAGGGAAGCACACACAAACCCAGGGAAAATGCTGTGCCACAGCAAGAATCAACAGTTAAACTTTGAATTCTGCATCCACAGCAAAGTGCAGCTGCAGGTGCTCTCAGGCTGAGAATATTTAGTTGCAGTACAAGTCACAGAGCAAATCAAGAACAAGCAGACCCTAAAATTTCTTTTGCACTCAGTGAAACAAGAGGCTCATCAGGAGCACCGCTGGCCTGAGGGCAGGGTTTGTGATAGCCTGCTTTGAAGAGGTAAAGTCAATATTTTAAACCCCCACCCCATCCTTCAGCCCCAGGCTGCTCTCTCCTCCCTCCTCTCACTGCAGCTCAGCTGGTTCAGTGGTACAGTACAAGTCCCTGAAACAATCCAGATTAAAGAGGAAAGCTGAACTTCCTTTGGGGGGTTACTCCTGAACGAGATCAGTTCAGTGATTCACTTCCCAACTCTTCATCCCTGGACGTGTCCAGGGCCAGGCTGGACGGGGCTTGGAGCAATCTGGAATAGTGGAAGCTATCCCTGCCATGGCAGGGGTGGGACAGGATGTGCTCTAAGGCTCCTTCCAACCCAAACCATTCCCTGATTCCATGAATAATCTGTGCCCTAGCAACCTAGCAAGTATTTGATCAAACCCCGAGAAACATCGTGCAGCCCGACACCAACACAGCCGTGCCCAATACTGGGCAGCAAGGCGGAAATGTAGGGAATGATTTAAATTAAAAAGTCAGGCTAAAGATTACCAGCATCTTCAGGGAATAATTCATCACTTTTTAATTAAGAAGGCTGAATCATGGAAAAAGAAAATTAATACCTACAACACTTAGAAAGACAAACTCTGACATGATTTGTTTGTCTCTTCAGCTTAAATTGGGGTGGGGAACGGAACGGGATGAATGAGCAAACTATTGATAACCCTTCAAAAACTGTCCCATCTTTTTCCTGCATTATGGTCACTAAGAAGACATGGACACTTCATTTTTTAAAAAAAAAAAATAGCCAGTTTAAATGAACCACTTATAAATAAGAGACTTCTTTCCCTTCTTAAATGTTCCAACTTATTTTTAAGCAGCTGGGACTAGGGAAAAGTGATTGACAGTAAATAAATTATAAGTTTTATCTCTCAAATAAGTACATTTTAAACAACTGTGGCATTTCCTGTAATCTGACAACATAACAGACATAGAAAGAGACCAGCTTTGGAACAGGGTGGGCGGGAAAGAGGTGGAGGGTCATGATGGTGCAATACTGAGTCCAGAGCTCAGGGTAGGGAATAACCTGGAGTAGCTACAGCAGCATCCCCAGCACCATGGGAGCAGCAGCACCAGCAACAGCAGCCTGGCTGAGCCAGAATTAGGAAAGAAATGTTAAACAGGGTGCATTAAAACTGGTGATTGTGGTGCACAACACACTGCACTGATCCAGCCTTAGCAAATTCTAAATCATTCCTTCATTTTGCTTTATAGAAACAGACTTTCAAACAGATATTTAGAAAATACCATTTGGATCTCCTGGCTCACCACTGTAGTGCCAGAGTGCACACATGTAAAGGCTGCAAATGTAACCAGAAACTATTGCTGCTCTTGCCTATGAAAACTAAATGATTGCTATGAATTAATACTTTCTGCCAAAAATACAGTATCCATTCTAGCTTAATTGAACTCATTTAATTGGCAAACCCAAATGGAAGCCAGCATGCCAATTAAGTGATTGCCCCAGTTTCTGAAGATTCTAGGGGACAAGCTCCATGCTGGGAGTCAGCCTGTGAAATGAAAAGGCCTCTCTAACCAAGAGGCAGAGAAAGAACTCACACAGCAGCAGAAACCCTTGCCAAAAGCTTAACAAGGGAAAAAAATACTGGACTCATGCAGCAATAACAAGGAAAAGCAAGTTATGTGGACTGCAAAGGAAATACAGGTTACTGGTGCAATGCCAGAGCAGAACTGCTTTGACCAGAATATTTCTGCACCTGATGCCTGCCCGGTGTGCTGGCCTGGCCCAAAACATCTGTGTCAGGTCACGGCCTGGGGTGTCCACACTGCCTGGACTCCCATTTCTACCCCATCCTTATCTCTGCTGCACCTGCCTGAGCCACAGCAGCTCACATGGAAACACTGCCAAGTGCTGGGCTCAGAACACACACTGCACTTTCTGCAAGATTCACACACTTCTGACTCACAAACCAAGGCAAGGCAAGAGCCTGAGGACCTTCAGCAGCACAAAACCAACCTCCAAACTTAAACACTATTTTCCACAGTGTTTAAGAAAGGCAGTGACCCCTCAGACCTAGAGGCAGAAGCCAAACTGGGGAGCATTTAGGTGGAGAACCATCGAAATGAGGCTCTGAGCCTGCCAGAGCCCATGGGGAACGGGGACAGTGCTCTCAGCACAGCGTGGGATTGCTGGCATTCTTGGCCATCCTGTGCATCCAGGAGTTGCACTCAGTGACTTGTGAGCCCGTTTCAGCTCAGGAGGTTCCATGATTCTAAAGTCCATTTCTACTGAATTGTCCAAGCCCTTCAAAAAATTGCAGAAACAAACCACAATTTCAGTTCAAATCTCCCAAAACTTCCCCTTGCACTTGAGAGCTTAAAACTTTAAACTTTTTAAAAGAACTTGCAGCTGGGCAGTCAGAGTTCAAAAGCACTTTTTTCCCCAAAACATTATTTCTGTGATGTGGATCTAAGAACAGGATCAGTCTGACAAAACCCTGACAGTAACTTCAGAGCTCCCAACCACATCCTCAGCTGAAAAATTCTGGTGTTGGTTCACACACACACACAAAGCATGAAGAGCCACAGGAAAAAAAAAATCCAAAATATCGATTTTAACATGTTTAAGGGTATTATATCTACATATCTCAGAAGCTAAAATTAGGTCATTTCAGTAAAGCACCATTTGGAAATCACTACAGCTGACAGGGCCAAGCAAATGGATTCACCACATTCGCTTTTTATTCAGATTTTGCCACAGCTCCTGAAAAGTATTCATGTTAGCCTGCATTAGAAACAGGCCTGATGTTTTGTGAATTAAAAACCAACCAGACAACGAACACTAATCAAAAAAGAAGCCACTTGCATTCTATTTTTGGCATCCATTCTTGCAGAAGCCCCACTCAAGACCTGGGGCAGCACTGGCGAGTGCTCTACAGAGAATGAGAAACAAACAGTAAGGACATAAAAACCTTTCTTAAACCCTTACCATGCACTGATCTCTGCACACTTTCATAATTGCATTTAAAAATAGTTTTCCCCTCACTCATGTCCCAGATTTAACAGTGATATATTGAGGTCTCATTAAAAAACCTTTATTACCTTCACAAGCCATGGAACCTTCCCTATCTGGTATCAAATGCTGAAAATACTACAGATCTCAGAATCCCTCTGACCTAAGAACTAAGATTATTGCAGGAATTTCAGAGGACAGGCTCTCACCCCTGTGCCTTTCTAAAGCATCTATAGGCTTGCATTTCTCCTAAGAAAATTCCACCAGCACAAGCCTAAAAGGATGATGGGTACCAACTGCAGCTGTTGCCTTCTCGTGCACTTGTCAAATTCACAGATTCATGAGAGGTTTCCATCTGTAATTTAGAGGTTCCCCTTTTCTAGGCAACCTGGTTTTATACTAGTAACACCTGAGCTGTCACTTCATGACCCCATTATGGACAACAGAACTCCCAGATCCTGTGGGATCCCAGCTAGGGGTGCACCAGGAGGGGAAATAAACCTTCCCTGGGCTGAGGGACTCATTTTCTGAAAGCTTCCAAAGCTGAAAGAACTGGAAAAGTGCAGGAAAACTTTTTTTCAGAAGCACAGAGAGAATCACAGAAGGGTTTGAGTT
>VZTX01001062.1:596008-633707 GCA_013400915.1 Pardalotus punctatus | reverse complement strand
CCTCCTTATCACAGAGGTCAAAATGAAACGTGCTGTGGAGACCATGTATTTTCCCTGCCTTGTGAGTTGTTGGAAGGCAAAAAGTTAACAAATTTTGAGCCTCTGACTGGGGCAGAGCACTTCTTTTGACTCTTTCGGTTTTAATTAACCTGTGATATTGGTGATGGCACAGAAGTCAAAGCTCAGCCTGAAGATGGGAAACCCCAAACTACTTGTGCTGAGCAGAGGACTATGCTCATTAACCTCCATGCTTTTCTTCTTGACTGATTATTGGGACTTCTGCAATCACAGAGTATGAATTTATGGATGGTTCCTCCTCATTTATTACATTTGTTCTAAATAACTCCAGAGAGAGCCTGCCTAACTTGCTCTGGATTTGCTGTTGGTTTCCTCTAAATACTGTGGATGCCACATTCACATCATCTTCTTTCAAAACGTAACTTAGGGTCCAGTTTAGTTTGTCACATTTTCATTGGCTTAAAAAACCCAAACCATTACTCTTTTCTTTTGCATAACTGGGATGGTATAAGACATCTGGGATAGGGTGCTTCTCCATGAGTTCTCCACCAAAACTGAAGCAGCAGTGGTAACCCCTCAAAACCTTAATTACTGTTAGCATCTTCCAAGCTGCCACCTGGAGCTTTAGCCGTGGGTCTGACCTGGCTCTCTGTGTTAGTCCAGTGATTGTCTGCAGGAAGAAGAGTGAGGCCCATCTGCTGGCAAATGTGGGGTGTGTAGAGGTTACTGCAGTACTGCATTAATGTATGGCTGTAGGTGTGGGCTTTTAGTCCAGCTCATAGCGCAGTTGTAGGCGTATAGTCCATGGGAACACTTCCTTTGTCTTTTCTAACCTTTGGAGCCTTGATATGTGCTTCTGAAATTTAATGCTTTGAACTTATGATTTGCATTATATTTAGGAATGGCGTGAATGAAGACAAAGCAAAGCAAAGTGTATGTTCTAAGAGGGTAAATGAGGGGGAAAACTCACCTGCATTGGAATTGGTAGGGAGCATAACTACTTTTAGTGTCTTTTCTCCAAACACTTTCATTATAAACCCATGCTTTCTAATTTCAGGTGCTTCAATAGTATTTAATGTCTTTTATAAGCATGTGTGTGCACATATGAAGGTGTTTTGATGCATTTATTTTACAAATGTGTTTTTTTTTTTCTTTTTAAACTGACTTCATCATGTTATTACTGCAGAGCAAAACTGTAGTTGAAATCTGAGCATAGCTATTACATACAGATATGGGAAATCAGTTGTTTTCTCCAGTCCTTTTAAAATGTTTTAACAGAAGAAGTATTTTCTTGCAGTGGGAGATGGACGAATGGGATATGCAGAAGAAGCTCCCTACGATGCAATTCATGTTGGAGCTGCAGCCCCGGTTGTGCCCCAAGCAGTAAGCCTTTATGTTTTGTGTGTGTGTTTCTCTAATATCCTAGCTGTAGAGAATGCTTTGCATACATCTATATGTAAAATACTTGGTAGATTGCACTGCTGGGAGTATCAGTGGGCAGTGTGGTATTACTGTATGGTGTGGGGTTTTTGTCTCTGTTATAATTGGGCTTCCTGTTGGTTTGATAAAGCTGTATGTTCTAATAACTCTGCTCTAAATAAACATATTTTAAAATTACTTGTGTGCAACCCTCTATTACAACAGTGAACCTGGAGTATTTTATTTAATAAGGTAATTCAATTTTATCAAACACTGCATTACAAAATTTAAGTGCATTTCCCAAGTTCCAATGCACTGAGCCTGTTGAAATTAAAATTCTCAGCTGGAAATACAAACAGAGCCATGTGTTTGTAACTTTCAAAATGGATACAGGGCAATTCTTACTAGAGAAGCTGAAGAGTAACTAGGAGCTTTAGAGTGTGCATCCATGTAGTCCATTTTTGCAGATATGATTTTTTTTTTCTCTTCCATTCATCATGCACATGATAATACATAGCACGATTTTGATATACTAGATGCCAGTTAAGGTTTTTAAATCTTAGTGAGGGATAGTGAAAGACTGGAGTTTGAAGTGCTGTAGACAGATTGGACCTTTCCAGACAAGGACCAGTGGGGGGAGGGGAGTGTTTTCTTTCTGTTTTTTTAAGTTGATTGTGGTTTTTACAGTTTTTTGGGTTTTTTAAAATTTTTTTTTGAGGGAGGTTTATTTGTTTGGATTTTATTGTTTGGTTTGTTTTTTTTTTTTTTGTGTGGGTGTGCGAGGGGGTGTTCCCAACAAAGTGTTGACAGTTGACAATTAAAAAAGTAATTGAAAGCTTATTAGTGAATGAAACAGTTTTTAATTATAACTTTTGTTAGCAATGGGGATTAAGTTTTTTTTTCATGACATCTGGGAAATATGGAATTTTCCTTGAGACTACTGTGATTAGCCTCCTTTAGCTATGAAAAAAATATCCAAGCATTTCTCACATACTCTGTTTACTTGTCACTTATCTCACTCATATTCATATATTTTAGGCTACTTTCATAAAAGGCTGTTCCATTCACAAAATGAAAGAAGAGCTGTTGGGTAGTGAGTGTGTTGTAGACAAAATTATTCCAGGAGGAGAAGTTTAAAAAAGTCACCAATCTCAAATCTTATTCTAAGGGCTTAAGGGGAGATCAGTTACCCCCAAAATTTTTGACGATGGGCCTGTAGTGATGCACAATAACTATTTAACACTTAAACAGTTCAAAAATATTGAATCTGCTGTAAAAATAATTTGTGATTTACATGTTTCCCCCACATATATAGAAAGTAAAACTACAACCAACTCAGTTAATTTAATTTATTTTACTGTAATACCAGTTGTTTTACCATGCTGCTGTGATACTCTCATTTTCAGTGCACTTTTTGTTTTTCCTTATGGAAGTAGTTACCTACTGCATAAAAGTAGATAGATACAAAATGGCAAAGATATTAATATACTGTAAAAAACTTTGGAACCAGCTTCTCTGAAGTGGCTGGTTATTACATTCTAATTTCTGTGTTGTGTTCTAGCTTATAGACCAGTTAAAACCTGGCGGAAGATTGATATTACCGGTTGGCCCTGCTGGGGGAAACCAGATGCTCGAACAGTATGACAAACTAGAAGATGGCAGTGTCAAAATGAAGCCTCTGATGGGAGTGATATATGTGCCTTTAACAGATAAAGAGAAGCAGTGGTCCAGGTGGAAGTGATTTTCTGTTCCACTTACTTCTTCCACACACATGCAAGGTGAAAGGGTGTGAATTTTAAGCAGATAGACTGCAAGGCCTGCCTTTGCTGCTGTCATTGCTTTCTGCTGCTCCATACCATGAAAAGTGACTCAGTCTGCATTACTACATCACCCAAAGGGAGGTTATGCTAAGTTTGAGTTAAATTAAAAGCAGAAGAAAAATATTGCATGGGTTGCACTTTGTCTCTTTTGGACATGTTTTCTTTAGTCTTTGGTGTGTTGAAGATTCTTATTTGTTGTTTTAAACACAGTATTTTCTAAGGTTAAACTTCACTTTTAATGAACTTTTTATAACTATTTTGCCCAATAATTAGGGTAAAGTGTAAAATTTTACTTAATAAATATTGTTTTGTCCTGTAAGTTAGTCGTAATTGGGTGTTCATTTTTTATTTTTCTGAAACACTACAAATGAAGAAAAATCTTTTGTAAAATCCTTTGTGGAAAATGTAGATCATCTTGCAAGCACTTTTCATACCTCCAAGTAGCAAAAAGTGGAGAAGATAATTCCTTCTTCCAAATGTATAAATGTAGTTGAGTACAGGTCAGAAAATTTTCTCAGACGTTATTAGAAGTCTGTCATCTGTCTCTGATGGGGCAGTATTTGTGTTTGCCAATGCAGCAAACTCTAAAGGCCTTTCTAGATGTAGTAAACCTCCAGTTTGCTGAATTGAACAGCCAGTAACATGGACTTAACGCAGCTGTGAGCCTAAGCCATGCCAGGCGTTAGTATGTGAATGAACAAAGCAGCAGCGCTGTTTTGATTCCTGGCAGAAAATGCTTGTGAATGTATTATCAGCATAATGAAGTGCAGAGATGTGCATTGAGCTCTGAAAACAACTCTTGAGCTTTATAACCTAAATTTAGATTTTTGGCTTCCCTTGATATTCTGGAGCATAGCTTGTGATTTGAATATGTGAATACTTAGCCTAACCTATCAAAACATTCATAAAATGTACAAATAAAGCAGTTTGCGTACTGCTGCTTACTGAAACCTCATTTCAGTGTTTCTTGGATTACTATATAGCCACCACGTACAAATTACTCTTAAAAAAACTTCACTGAATTACTGCTTAGTTCAAAGCTTGTGAAGCATGCTTGTTATTCAAATGTTTTTATTTGTTATGCAAATGAATACATTGGCCTCGAATAATGCCAGTATTCCCTCAGTGTGGTACTCAGGAGTTTCCTGCCTCTTTTATGGCTTTGGAAGCTTTTCTTTGTGGTTGGTTTCCTCCTCTGGCAAATGTTTTATTTAAGTTTGGAGTCCATGCTTTGCTTGCTCTAAAAAAGAGAAGTAGTCTTCTTAAGCATTCCTTCTCTCAGAGAGGTTTTATAGATTTTTCTGCATTCCCACCTGATCTAATTATAGTAGCAATTGGGTTTTTTTGGTAGCAGCAGTGTGTGTTTGATTAACACTGTAAGAAGGGTTTCTGGAATGACAATCTGTATCCTCTGCTGCTAGCGAAGGTGGGGTACTGTGTAAAGGACTAGAATTCTGAGGTTTTTTGCATCTCTTACGTGCAGTTTGGTATTTAATTTTGTCCGCTAGCTCAGGAAGAGGTACTAGATTGTCTTAGGGCCTTGTTCAGTCATTAATACTGTGGGGTTATTTTCCCCAGAAATTCTTACCAGTTTCTGGGCTTTTCTGAAACACTTGTTGATTTTATTTATTTACTGTTAATTTAACATTTACTTTGGTGTTATCAGAAAATATAAGTGTTTAGCCTGAAGGGTTACCTTGATCTACAGTGGCATAGAGGCTGTGTTTTACTATGTACATTTAAATTTGGTTCAGACTTGGAACTCTCTGTTAAAGAAAATCTCAGAAGTCCACTTCTTGTAACATTTGGTATTTCTTTAATAGTCCTTTTTGTGATCTGAAGAAAATTCCTATTCCATTTGCTAGGATAACTGTCAGTGCACTGCTGACTTTACAGGAGGTCACATCTTTCTTTTTTCTATTTGTTTTTCCTTATTGGTGGCTATGAGGTATATGGTCAGTCAGCTTCTGCTAAGGAAATTCCTAATTATAAGTCAGCATTTTTTATCTATGTTGGCATCAAAGATGAAAGAGGTGTTTTTTCTGCACTTCCTAGATTTCAGTTAATCTTTTCTAAATTGTTCAAGATCTGTGAATAGTGTTCAGTTAGAGACTCCTGAAAGAGCATCTCTAAATGTTTCTCTAATAAAAATCTGTAGTATACAGGAGACTAGTTGTTGTAAATCTCAAATTAATTAAACAATCATCATTTTAAGAGTAGCTGAATTGTATGTGTTTAGTTTGTTATTCTTTTAGTTTACATTATGTAATTTCATTCCTAATGAAGGTAGGCTTTTCATCACATTAAGAATTGATGCCGCTTCACAAGATATAATTTGATAGGCCAGCAGCATTTTTCTAGGCTAGCAGACCTTCCAGCTGGCAGGAAAGAAGCTGTTTAAATTTTTGCTGAGCCATTCGCATGTTGGAGAAGTTAGCACAGTTCTTCAATAGGGCTGCAAAGTGTATCCACAAAGCATCACAACACTCCAAGTGGTGTTTGAAGTCAAACCTACTTTCAGATGTTTTGGGTCATTCTTCATTAGGTAATGGAAGGAAGAAAGCTAGCTGGAAGGAAAAGATTCCTTGGATTTCAATAAATTGCTAAATAAAGTATCTTACTTGTGAACACTCTTAAATTTCCTTACCTTTAGTCCATAACTTTCTAGTTTTAGTTCAGTTGCAGTAGTATTTTTAAGCTCCAGATATTAGTGGGAATCCTCTCAAATATGACTCCCTGAGATATTTGGAAGTAGATTTATACACAGGAACCCTACCTACTAAACAATGTGTGCCAGAGATTCAGCAGTCAGTGCCCACTTATGTGATTGTGATTATACTGGTAAGGATATCCTTTCACGTAAAACTTATCAGTTGGTTTAGGTTTTTTTACTGAAAAGTAGAATGGAGAGACGGCCTCTTCTGTTGCACAGTTGAGAACATGGCTCAGTGGCTGCCTTATTGGCAGATCTTGTATAAAATAGGATTGCTCTGCTTTTATTTCTGTAAGTAGTAAATTCACTTACTACTGATAGGGAAAGACAATTTTAAAAGTCACAGAATCATAGTATTATTTAGGAGAGAAAATACCTTTAAGGTCATTGAGTCTGTTAATCCAGCCCTGCCAAGTCTACCACTAAACCATGTCCCTAAGGGCCACTTCTACACATCTTTTAAATACCTTCAGGGGATATCTTGTCCTGCTGGCTGCACTATTGCTGTTACAGAGGGATAAGAAAATAACAATGTAAATAACACTTGGCAATGAGTTGCTGTTGCATTTTGGATTTGATTTGGATTTGATTTGCAGACAAGGAGCTGTTGAAAAATGTTAACAACTACTTTTACCTTACATATTGTGTTAGGAGAAATTATTTATAAACGTCATGCTAGATTTATATTTGCTGATAAAATACAAAATTATAATGACACTTTGACCTTTCTGAGCAAAAACTTCAGTGACTAAACTGGAGTTGTTACTGTATCCCACTTATCTGTACATAAAACAGGATTAACACCCATTAGGAAATATTTTAATATGTTTCTGCTTAGAAACTCTTATTCAGTGTTTCAAGTGCCCCTGATGAGCTAGTTGACCAATTTTGTTTGAAATTAGCAGGTATTGTTTGCATGGAATTCCTCAGGCCATACAGAATAATGATTATGGTTAAAGTCTTTATTTTACTTTGGCAAAGAGAATCTCTGCACAAAATATTTGAGGTTAGATTTAAGAATTATGTATTATTGTGGTGGTTTGACCCTGACCAAATGCCAGGTGCTCACCAAAACTGCTCCCTCCACAACCGGACAGAGGAGAGAGAATGCAATGGAAGGCTCATGAGTTAAAGATAGGTAGAGATCACTTGCTAGTTACTACCACTAGTAAAATAAACCCAACTTGGAGATATTAATTGAAATTATTGCCAAGAAAATCAAAGCAGGATAATGAGAGATAAAACAAACCTTAAAGAAACCTTTCCTTCACCCCTTCTCCCTCCTTCCCAGCTCTACCTCCTGCCCCCCAGCAGTGGAAGGAGGCAAGGAACGGGGTTTACAGTCAGTCAATCACACGTTCTTCCTGCTGCTGCTCAGGGAGAGGAGTCCTTCCCCTGCTCCACTGTGGGGTCTCTCCCACAGGACACAGTTCTCTATGAACTTCTCCAACATGAGTCCTTCCTGTGGTCTACAGTTCATTAAGTGCTCCATCATGGGTCACTGTTCATGGGATGCAGTCCTTCAAGGAGAGGCTGCTCCAACATGGATCCCCCCCAGGGTGACAAGTCCTACCAGGAAATCTGCTCCAGAGTGGGCTCCTCTCTCCATTACTCTGCATGCTCCTGTCAGGAGCCTGCTGCAGCACAGGCATCCCATGGGTTCACAGCCTCCTCTAGGCATTCACCTGCTCCACGGGCTGCAGGTGGATCTCTGCATCCCTGTGATCCTCCATGGGCTGCAGGGGCACAGCTGCTTCACCATGGGCTGCACCAGGGGTTGCAGGGGAATCTCAGCTCTAGCACCTCCTCCCCTGACCTGGGTGTCTGCAGGGCTGGTCCTCTCACATGTTCTCACCCTGCTCTTCTCTGCACAATAACTTACTTTTCTTAATTTGTTATCACGGAGGTGTTACTTCCATTCCTGATTGGCTCAGCGTTGGCCAGTGGAGGGTCCACCTAGGAGCCAGCTGCTGTTGGTTTTGGCTCTGTAGAACATGGAAGAAGCTTCTGGCAGCTTCTCCCAGAAGCCACCCCTGTAGAACCCCCCCACCAAAACCTTGCCAGGCAAACTCAATACAGTTATGCAAAAATGCATGTGGTGTATCTGATATAGTAGATTACAGAAAAAACTATTTTTCTTTATTATTTCAACTTTCTCAATTTTATGATTGATCATAGCAAATAATAAATATTTTATAATAGCACCTTTCCAGATTAAAATGCTACAAATCTAGATATTGTGTCTTTAAAGTTATAAAGGGAGAAATAAAGAAATAATTGGCTGCTGAAACACTGCTTAGATGCTGTATTTCTGATTCATAAAGGGCTACCTTCTGAATTTCCATTTCAGTAATGACAGCATGTTTTTCATAGATGAATGATGTATTGAAAAGGGAAAGTCAAATGCTACCTAATGACAAGAAGATTGAAGAGGATCTAAAAGACTGAGATACAGACTTCAGATTTATAAATGTTTGTTCAAATATTTAATTTGAATGCCTTCCACTAAAGAGGTGGTGAGGGATTGCAAAGCTGCATGACTTACTTGTATCCCAAACTTACTGTTGATAAGATTGGTGATTCTTTTTTTTTATTTAATGACAAACTCTGCCATTTACCTGAAATGCTACCTATTAGATTTTTTCTGAGAATGCTTCTCAGTTTATTGTTGGATATTCATTATGGGAAGTGTAAAATATTCATGTGTATGTTTCCCATACTAGTAAGGCAAAATTTTTCAAACTTTCTTAAATTTTTTTCTCGAATAGTAATTTTGAGCTAATGACTTCTGAAATTTGCTTTAACTTGAGCTTATAAAGTTGCTTTGATGCCTCAGTTGACAGATGAGTGTTTCTCTTGCTAGAATTCTAAAGACCTGAGGACTACTGTGGTGACTTAAACCCTAAATATATATATTGCTTGCTAAGCAGGAGCTGTTAAGCACATTGGAAGGAGTGCATATATGAAGGTGGAGAGAAATTACCTGAGTTGTGTAAGAATCACAACAAATAGCAATGGCCAGAAAGAATACAAATTAATACATCTTTCCTGTGGCTCTAGACGACAACAAGATAGTTTTAATAAAGAAAAAGCAGTCATCTCTTGAGTCTCCTTTTAAGCTTTGTAGCAGGATAGATCTTGTTGTACCACTGGGAGGATAGGCTTGTATCCTGATTCTTACCAGTAGCTGAAACCTGGTGGATTTCATAGCCCAGCATCTTCCAATCCATACAGGATCAGCTCAGGTCAAGCAAGCTGATGCTGGTTTGCAATACATGTTTATGTCTGCAAGGTGTTCTACATTAGGGAGAAAACTGACAACTGTTACCTATCAGGTGATCTGAGACTTTTCTGCAGCTTTCTGATACATACAATCCAATAATAGAACATAGAAGTTTAACTTCTATCTGTAGAAAATAAATGCTCTATAATTTTAATGTGTGTATCATGGATTGGTTTGGGCTGGCATGCTGTTGTTAGATTAATGAGCAGTGAAGAGCAAGTGAAAAATATCTTGAGGAGAGCTGATCCCCTTAATACAATAAATGTTCTAATAAATGAAAATCCTTATTTTGAAAGTCACATGTAGGATGTAATGGTGGGGAATATGTTGAAGCAATGAAAAATACTAACAATTAAAACATTTCCATGTTAATATAATTTATTTTAAATTATATATTTATATAATAATTATATATTTTAAGTAGAAATACCATTTAAAAAAAAACAAAAAACAAACCCACACTTTAAATACTTTAAGTGTGTTAGTAGCATTGTGCAAAAACCTTGCTAACATCTGTGGCTGGGTAAAATTAATACAGCATGTTTCTTAGGCTTACAGTTTCTTGAGGATCTAGCTTGGGTTTGAAGGATTAAGAACTGCTTGTCATAGTAAAAGAGCAGGATTTTATAAAGCTGTGAGAGCATATGGTAGGAATCAGGATAAAAATCACACCTACAATTAGGCATATGAGACTAAACCAACAAAGCAGTAGTCATTACATACATACGCTTTCTGAAGTTGTAAAAATTAACTGATGATGCAGCTCCTGGAAGTGTTAGGGATGAATGAAGCACTTGTCCTGAATTCACTGGCACTCCATTTTAAACTGGGTATCAGATGTTCATTTATTTTTATCTGTTTAAAGTAAGCAAATATCCATTCTGTGAAATAGGCAAATATGGAGAGCTTCCAAACCTTTAGCTATAAACAGATTTTTCTTTATCCCTGCCAAGATGTGTTCTTCCCCCTCCTGCTTTTTTCTGCTGTCTGTAATTACTTCAGTGCTCTAAAGCTATATTATTAGTACCTTACTATTAGGAGGCAGTGCAAAGTGCAAAGAATGCAAATATTTATCACTCACAAATCACAAGGTTCGCATCCCAACTGCATTAGATAGAAAACTAGTAATTTAAGAACTAGTTTTTACAGCCTTTTCAGTTGCTTTTAAAATGTTTTGCATGCTGTCATTCCATGCTGTTTGATTCCTGAAGGATAATAATGTCTTTGTAACTTGAAGGTTTTGTATGTGTGCATGTAGAACTATAGTTTGTGGGTTAGTTTGCATGATAGCTGGAAATACTATTGTGTATTGAGCCAACAATCACCTTAGTGAGGTTTTTTTCTAATTCAAACACTCTTTTCTTTGGCTAATGAGGCTGATGCACCTACTAAAAGAAAAATTGCAGCAAACTCATAATGAATTGATAGATTCCTTGTGTAAAAAAAAAAAAAAAGGCAAGACTTTTCTCTTTGAATTTTCCCATGTTCATAGCGGCACAGTGCACAGCTTTCAGATTTGATGGGCATTTTTCATTAAAATTAATGCTTTATATATACTTCAACAAATCACTACTATGTGGTAACTTTATGGTTGGAATATAGGTTCTATGGGTTTTTTGTTTCAATGTGTTTTAAACGTCCTACAGGAAAAAAACCCTGCATTTTCTAGATTCCTTGTAGTGATTTAGAGAGACTTCCTGATGCATCCTTTCTCCTAACTAGATTTCCTTTTTACACACACGCACAGAAACACACGCACTGCCCTGCCCCCAACCTTTCCATAACCTACTCCTGATTTATGGTAGCTTCTTCAGGAGCTAATCAAGCTCCTCTGAGAAATAAATAAACAAAGTGGTACAAACTGCGTGACAGGGATGCGAGATTGTGTTCCTGGCTTTCTTGAGAGACTGCAGCTGAAGCTAAACTTGCCTTTTTGGCAGCTACAGAGGATGGTTTTTGCCAATACTCTGTCTAGTAAGTTGGATCAGTTGCTTGCCAGCATAGAGCCAGCAGAATTTGGATGGCAGGTAGCTGTGTAACTCACTGTGCAGTGTGTGGGGTTTCCTTAAAGCCATTGATCCATTAATTATAAAATAGTGGGAAGCATATTTCACAATAAGTCACATAATTGTATGAGATGGTACAGATGATATGGGATTGCTGTTGCCTTTCCTTTGGTGTTTGTTTTTTTTCTTAAATGCTTGAAGAGATTTCTGAAGTTTTTCTGATGTGCATGAGCACTTAAATGTAACCTGATGCAATATCAAAACTTTTCAAATTGATTTCCAAGGGGAGAAGAAACATAACTGCATGTGTTTTCTTTCTACAGGGATGAATTGTAAAAGCTACATCATCTTGACCCAAACATAGTGTTACAGTGGACTGCTCATCTCCAGTTCTAAAAGCTTTTTGAAAACCAACAGCATTGCAGCTTGTTTTGGACTTCGTTATACTGTTGTTATCAGCATGGAAAAGCGTGGTGTTTGTTTTATTTTTTTAGATGCTCAAGGCAAATCTGATAAAGAAATGGTGGAAAATTTTATGTGGGCACTGTTTTATTTAACATGCCTTTATTTCACTTTCATCTGTTCAAAGTGAATTTCTGCAAAACTGCAGATAAAGACCTATAGCTTGTGAACTCTAATTTTGATGGGGGAACTTGAACACTCACTTCTCTCGGCTCCTGTGTCCCTTGGTAAAACTGCTTCTGTGCACCTTATGACACTACGTAGGTAATACCAGGTTTTCTGTGTTCCAATGTCTGCTAGATGCTACTAAAAGGAGATGAACTTCCTTTCTAAGCTTTTGACATGGTGTCATAGACTAGCATGTAGTAGATACAATCAGCTGCTTTTTTACCTTAAAACCAGGCATTTGTATATATTAAATTTCAAGACATCAGAGGTGGGTGGCCACTCTTATCAAACATTGCTCTTCACGTTGGACATAACAGACATGGTTTTCCCTTTCCTTCTAAAATTGATTAATGGAATCTTGATATTCTGTTTTGGTTTATAGATGAGTGCTGGTGTGATACACATCGATCTAACTCCGTAAATGTGAGGTGAGGTGTGTTCCAATCACCAAACAGTATATGGAATGCTGCTTTGCCAAATAAAGTTAAAAGCAAAAGGGGGGGGTTGTGTGCTTGGGTAGATTAGGATGGGTATGTAATCTGAGATATGGATTGCTAGGTTCTTTATAAAAAAACCAAAATCCTGTTTGGTTCAAAAAGGAAGTTACTTTTGGCAAAGTCATTTGCTGTATTAACATTCTTACTTTTGTAACTGTGGGCACCCAGGAAAAATTCTGGCATTTTAGAAAGTGAATTCTAAATTGCTGTAAAAGGAAAACATTGTGCATGCAGAAAGAATCCTGGACTCCTAAGTACAGATAGATGTGCTTGTTCAGTTTTCATATAGAAGAATAGTTGGAAGGCTATAAACCTTTTTTTATGCCCTAAGTTTTCTGTTCTGGTACTCTAAAATGTCAACAGCAAATTGTAAAGCAATACAGTAAGGTGGGCTGCTTTGGGAAAGGGGGGAAGCGTGTCTTTGGTCATCTTGCTCAAATTTGAGCAACCAGGAATTAAAGTAAACAGCATATTATCATTATTTTATCTCCTTTTTTTTTTTTAATTTTTAATTTTTTTAATGGTAGGAAGGATTACAGAATGAAACAACCCAGAGTGATCACTGCAAAAAAACCCCAAAACAACTGTTTATGGTGGAAGAGCTGTAATTTTGTGATAGGATTAATCCCTGGAAGCATAAGGATTAAAATTCAAAGGCCTCTGAATATGGAAAAGGAACATTTTAAATAACCTGCCTTTTGAAGGCGAGCCCCATTTTATTCCTCTGTAAAAGATACTATATGACTCAATTTATTTAGATGTTTGGAAGTTAACGTACCACCTCCTGATCTGACTGCAGCCTGGGAGCACATGCACAAGATTAACCTTATAAAGAAATTAATATAGCGTGTATTCTAGAAAATACAATCCAGAGAAATCCACTTGCGTCTGACAAATTTGTACTAACCCACAATCAACTGTGACTCTAGTTCTTGGTGTTGAAGTGAAATATCTTAACTGATGCATGCTAACGTTCAACCTTTTGGTCGCTGTATCTTTCAGTTTGAGTTCAGCTTTATTTACATCTTCTCACTAATTTAATCAGTTAAATGAAAGATATGAGCTCAACTGTATCCAAATTCCTGTCTCTGGACACAGTGTAATAAGCTAGCCTGGCTTGGATGTGGTGTTAAAGCTGAAACCCGACAACAACTTCTAGGGAAGAACCACTTCAGGAGGTGTAAGGCTTCAGGGACCAAGGCTGGTGGGAGTAGTGCACCCATTCCACTGAAGGGGTTGATGATAGCCAAGGAACTCGGACAGAAAGGAGTATCCAGGAGTAGCATTTAGGAGTTGGAAAATGGAAACTCCTCCATGATGGAGCAATGGTTCTGAAGTAAAAACTTGGAGACAAGGACAAGTTGAAATGCAGAAGACTTGAAGAGCTTGAATAAATGCTGTGTGAACTGTCTGAATTGCTACTTTGCCAAATAAAACAAATTGAGAGGAAGCTGTATCTAGGTGTCTGTTTGATTTTGTGGTTGGTTTTGTTTTTTTAACCTTCAACAGGATTTCACAAGTCCAAAAAGAAACCAAGTACATATACAAATACTATTTGCTAACTGACCAGAACTATGTGTCCATTTTCAGTCAATTAATGTATTGCAGCAGTTACAAAGCCTGTTAATACTACCTGGAATGTAAGTGGAGCTTTTCATGGCTGTTTGGAATTTCTCTTAATTCACATCTGTGTGTTTTGGTGAACAGGGTCTGCGCACAGTTCTGGATCCTGTCCACAGTTGAATCCAGCTACCTTGGAGAGTGTGATTTGCCGCTTGCAAGGATTAAAGTTTTATCTTTTTATAAGAGGTGCAATCATGTTTCACTGGGCTGTTACTGTCACCTCTAAGCCAGAACAGCTTGGAAGAACAGATTGGCTGAACTGCTGAGTTGCTTATCCGGTTGTTTCTGGGATCCAGACAGTAGAAGACTTGGAAAGCAATACCTGTATCATGAAAGCCCACCAACAGTTGTGGGGTCTCCAGAGAGGAGTTTGATGTGCCGTATGGATGCTTTCTGTTTATGTAGCAGGAATGACCTGCTTATTTACGTTTTCCATTCAAACTGATCAGCTGGCTTGAGGCCACAGAGCCCATAACATTATTTTTTCTGGAGGGAAACCAGCTCACAGCACATGTGCACCAGCATTGCTGATGAAGCCACCTGGATGATTCCTGAAATGTTTTATAGTCACCGAGTTTGAAATGCACAATAATGCCTGGAGCGAGCGGGGCTCTACGTGGTAGGCTCTGGAGCTTCCAGCTGGCAGCAGTTCTCTCCACATGTGCAATGTTTTTGTGACAGGGTGACAAGCTCCAGGATTTTTGAGTGTGGAGGGACTGTAGAATTAACGATCAGCACGAAGAGGTAAAGTAAAATAGAGGAAAATTCTAAACTAGTACTCTCCTTCCTGCCAGTAAGGAGGGTGTAACCCATTCTTACAGTAGCAGTGTTTTCTTCCTTTTACTCATTAATGTGCCCTAAGTTGTGCTGCTTTTGATTTAAATGCAGTTCACAGAAAGAGAACATGAGACAAGTCCTTCTTAATTTTGACGTGATACAAAGGATGAGTAATGCAAACCATGTTTATGATTCGTAACTTGGGTTCTATTCAGCTGATTTTGAACATATGATGCAGTTCAAAAGATGAATAATTCTAGTTACCTTTATGAAACCCTTCATCCCTGTCCAAAGCAATGTGGAAGAGGTATTCTGCTGAAGTGAATGAGGGGTGGTCCTGGTTCAGAAAAAAGGCAGATGGTGAGGTCACACAAGCACATTGTACAGAACCAAAGAAATTCAGCAGGAAAGTGTTGCCCCAAAGATGGCATGCACACAGGGGGATACAGGAGATGACAAGCTCAGAAATTGGTCTTTTGTATTTCAGAATGTTCAGACTTCATAGACCAGGAAGGGTAAACTACAGTTTAAGTACTGTAGTACACAATAGATGGATTCAAGCATGGGGTTTAAGTGGTTTTGTGGGTTTGTACATTTTGCTTTTGTTGGCTGTATTTGAGTTTTTGTCCATCTGCTTTTAATTGTGAAAGGTTGTGAACTGCAGACCAGCTGTGGGAAGTGCACAGACATTCTTAAGGTATCATAACCCCACTTTGCCTTTACTGTAAACAACACACACTTGTGTGCTCAGAGCCCTCAGCTGGCAAGGTTTGGGGTTCTGTGCCTCAGCCAGGTCTGAGGAAATAAGCATGGACTTGAACTTGGCCTCATGCAGGCAGGGGTGATGTAAACTTTCCTTTCTTGCCTATTTACCTCCCACACTTCATCCTTGGCATACAGGGTTGCTTTCTGTTGCAGGTAGCAGTTTTTTACACAGCACAAATTCATCATGCAGCTGATGCACTCTTAACTTTCCTATGAAAGGCTGTTACTGTTCTCTTGGCAGGCTGTTAATGAGATGCTCAGCAGGATATGCTCAGGAACTAAAATTGTATTTCTTTAAATTATGAATTGAGTGAACATAGCTATTGCTGAAATATGTATGGAGGAGATCCAGCTGCTCATTGAGAATTGCCTGAAAGCTTCAGGAAGGAGAAATGAAAATAACTTTGTGTCTCATCACACCAAACTTAGAACTTGAGACAATCCCGTGCCTTTTAGCAAAACTGTTTTAGCAACAACAGACTATTTTCATAAAGACTATTGATGGAGTTACTCTGAGACCTCACTTCAATTATCTAGGGTTTCTTTGTAGTCCAGCCATTTTCATCATTTGCTTCTTAGCAACTGACCTGGTAGATATTCTTGAAAACATTCCCTGATACTTCTGAGAAGCTGAAGTCCTTTTTCAGCCATTTTTGGGCTTATGTGTGCATTTTATGTGTTTTTACTAGGTACAGGTCATGTTTCTTGTTTAGTATATTCTGCCAAAACCTTTTTCAGCTATAATGGAGAAGCGTATGAGATTAATCAGTAACTTTTATTATAGGTGCCTTATGGACTAGGAGAACACTCTTGTAGGCCTCTGGTTAGGAAAATGGGTGATTCAGAGCATCTGCCTAGGCTACTGCTCAGATCAGAGCTCTAGAGAAGCTCTTTGGATATAGAGGCAGCCTCAGGATAGTCATCTCTTGGGCATGGAGTTAGCCTTGAGCTTTCCCTATAGGCCCAAACTTCCACTGGGCTGCCTACCTGGAGTATGTCAAGTCCTTTCCAGTCCTGCACCCATTCAAGTTCCCTGCTCCCTCTATATCTGTGTTGTCCAGCCATTTGTTTTGAGTGTAGGTATCTTAAATGCATCTCTTTAACATATTAGGATCTGGTAGTTTTAAGATCTGTGTTAAAATTTCTTGCTCTGCCCCCTTTAGAACAGGATTATACATTTCTGTTGGCCAAGCAAGCTGTGACTCTTAGTCCTTCACCAAACCTTTCTGCCTTGTCTGATTTTCCCCAGCTTGCTCAAAATACACTTTTCATTGATTTATGAGTGGTTTATGTCAGCCAGGAGCCTTACAAATGCAAAAACTAAAATTTTACCAGGTATCTTTTAAAACTTGTTTCTGAAGTGTCTTCTTGTGCTGATCCAGTCATTCTAGATTTCTATTTGTGTTTCAGGGCTCCAGTGCAGAGTGCAGCTGACTTTTTGACTTGTTTTAAGTAACTATAACTTGAAAAAGCAGAGTTACTTTTACACAATTTCCCCCCCTTTAAATATTCCCTATTTACAGCATGTTTCTCTTAACAAGTTTAGACTGTTTTGTGGGCTCTTTTCATTTATATTGATTACTCTGTGTTGCCTCTGTCTGGTCTTTATGCCTGTCAGCACTCTCTGAATCTTCTCTAGCTTTTCCCTTTGCTCTTACTCTTTTAGCTTTTGCCATTAGAAACTGAAAAATCCCAATTCCTGATGCTCATGAAAACAGCCAGCACAGACCTCAGTGATGCATGACTGTGGATTCTGTTGGGGGCTTACTAGAAAGGCTCTCCCTTTGTTTTGGGGTGGCATGTTTGTGTTGCTATTGGTTCCTGCCTCTGACTGGCTCTGTGCAGTTTGGGATTGAAACTCTTGTGCTTTATCTAGGATTTGAAAAGCAAATGGAGCATCACACTGACCTATTTCAGCCTTTTTGTTTTGCAAATGTGCTCTTGGAACGGCCTCTGCTATTATCCTACAGTGCTATGGAATGATTATAGCAGGATGTTCAGGCTAGGATCCCCTGCAATAGTGGGCAGCAAGCAGCCCATATAATGGAAAAAAAACCCTGTACTTCTAAATATGGATCAAACCTAGGAAAGTATTGTATTGTTTGCTACTCTGAAGTAATTTGTACCCTTAAACTGTCTGAAGGGCAAAATAGTTGAAAAAAGCAGTCCAAGTGAAATAAGAATTTTGGTCAACATTAAAATACACTGACAAAATAAATTTTAATGACCTCTGCTAATACACAGAGAAGCAACATCCACAGAGCTGTGCAATCACAGTAGTCAATCTTCTCTGCTTACCCGTCTAAGATGTTGGTAAGAATAGGTGGACTGAGCACATTCACAGCTATGTGGCTAGGTACACGTCAGTGCTCAGGATAGGCCAAACAGATCTGACAGACTTCAAATAGTGACAATTTTCACACAGCGTCTCACTTCTGCAGGATAAACACTTGTGGGTCCCTTTCGACTCAGAATATTCTGTGATCTGTGACTGTGTAAAACTCCCCAGCTCTGGGGTCTGCATGAGAGGCCATGAGTACAGTTTTAGCAAGGCAGCCATAAAGATGGGCAAGAAGCACTGCCTGCTCTGAGTGCTCTTTGTCATCAGAGGGAGAGAGCTCCTGCCTTGGGGTGGCTGGGAAGGGGCTACAGAAGTGGTGCCAGCAGGAGGCAATGGGTGGGAGCTGCCAGGGGAGAAAGGGAAAAGCACCTGGAGTATGTCAACAGTATTTTCTGCTAGTCCCAGGTGTGCTCTAGCTCATTAGTTCAGTATGGCTTATTTAAAATCAAGTAGCATGACAACTATTAATGCAAACACATGGTATTGAGACCAGTGTGTGTGTTAATTGCAGGAGCTGTCAAGCCAATCTGTTACTTTGCTAACTTTGTCTTCCTTTCCATCCAGCTGACAATTGCCCCCAGGCTCTCTGCTAAGGTGATAACCATTTAATTTCAGTACAGCCATGGAGTTTGCTGTTATCTGGGAAGTAACAGGCCTCAGGCTGGTGGCCTGCAGAGCAGCAACTTGTCACCATCTCCCCTCCCAGAAAGAAGAGTCCCTGGGAAGACTGTGGCAATTCTAACACAGCACTAGCCAGACTCCTGTACCACATTTGCTATCTGCTGCTCTCTGCTTGGAGGCATTCATTCTCAGCTGTCATATGCGAAATCCATGAAGGTTTATTCCACTAGCAGCAGCACAGAAACAAAGTCTGCTGTTGGGTAAAAGTGACTGGAAAGCTGAGCAGCTTCTTGCACCATGGCTGTACTGGCTGGCTTGTGCTTTGTGCGGGATCTCACTGTTGTCCTGCCCGGAAGAACAAAACCAAACCTTTTGTTCTGCTGCTGGCTGTGTGCCAGGGTAATGGGTTTCAGTAGTTGGTGCACAGTGGGCACAGTGAGAAAAGACTGCTTTTCTTGCTGCTTTGGTAAAATGGTGAATGACATTTAGGTATTTAATTAAAACCCAATGCAAATTTCAGTGATGAAAATAATACCCCAACCAGATGGGCAGTGAGTCTTTCATAGAAGGCTGTATTTAAAATGTGGTCTTTTGTGTCTTGTGCTATTTGCCATGTCTGCCGTGTGCTGGGATGGAAGAGAGGCCATGCTCCCAAACTGGAAATGGGCAGCATCAGCAGATGGTCTCCTGGCCCCACTCTAACAATGAAGTACAACCAGACTTTGCCTCATGTGGCATGAGGGCTCTGAGCAAGAAGCACTGGCAACCAGATTCCCCGAGTGGTTGGCACTGCTGTCCTGCTTAGCTGATGCATTGCTCCAGAGACAGGTCATGCAGGTAGATGCCCTGTCATTCTCTGTCTCCCTGAAACAAGTATCTCAACAACTCCCCCCACCATATACGTTCCAGCTTCTTATAGGGCTATTCTACAGAAAGGAGAAATGTACTTCTGTCTGCTCTCATGACGCAGTCTTGTAGCTCAAAATTTAGCTGGTAGCTGAAACTAAAGACAATGCAATAAATATAAGAATAAAATAGGTTTATTAGAGCTATTTTACATAAAGTAACCAAGAACAAACAACTTGAAGAACTATTTGTATACCATGGCAATATTCTTGCTGACTTGAAGTTACTGAAGTACAAAAGACGACATACAAAACAATGCATACCTCATTTGATTCTGGTTTTATTGGGACCCATGAGGAATGTGACATCCTTGGACAACCAAACAAGATAGACAGCACAGTGTGTGTGTGTGTATATATATATGTAAATATAACATGTACTGTACATATTTTACTGGTAACACATCTGCAGTTCACTCACACATATCAATTACTTGCTCTAATTCTATGAGAATTTTTCTGAGGTGAGGGCAGATCACTGAAGCTTTCAAGCTTTGCAGGGAGCTATGGGATAACCATCAGGAATCCTACACTCCAGCATCTCGGGTAGAAACTGCTGTGTGCTGCATTCTCACGCTGTGAGAGGGTGGTGGGCTGGGCGTGGAAAAGGCTGAACAAGCCCTGAACTCTGGGAACACAGCTCTGGGATTGTACAAAGAATCACAGAGAAGTTTGGGTTGGAAAGGACCTTAAAAATCATTTAGCTCCAGCCCTCCTGCCGTGGACAGGGACATGTTCCATTAAGCCAGGTTGCTCAGGGCTCCATCCAGCCTGGCCTTTGCCAGCGATGAAGCATCCACAGCTTCTTTGGGCATCAGTACACAACTGCCATTGTGCACTGGGAAGTCCAAGCTCATCTGCTGAGGAGCTGTATTTTTTCATTTCAGCATTTAGCAAGCATGGCTCTCTGCTAGCACCAGAGAGGTTTAAACTGAGTGAAAAAAAGATGCTTTTTTCCTTAAATCCCAATTTTCTTTGCAATAGCTGGTGGTTAGACAGCAATTGCTTTTAATTAACAAAGCAAGACACACTCTTTAATAAAAATACTCCCAGCGCATCAGGTGGAAAGAACACAACTGGTCTCTGCTGGATGGTGAAAGAACACATTGGCTGGAGCATCTTGGTCCCCACAGCGGTGGCAGCACTGACAAAAGCAAGGTGGCACAGGCTTCCCCCCACGCCTCGGCCAGCACAGCCAGGCTGCAGGGCCTTGGCTGCTCCAGTGCCCTGGCCCTGAGGCACACTGGGCCCTGGCCAAGACCCCAGCTGCTGTGGGGAAGGCAAGGCCACCCTGCATCCAGTTTGGGGTCTCCCCACCTTGCAGTGTCTTCTGCACAACAATCAACTGGAGCTACTCTCTGGAGACTGAACACTTCTTATTTTCTGTGCAAGGACATCTACCCACTTTTTGTATTATCACCGAAGGGGAAGAGTATGTTCTTCATCCTGTATGCTTCTTCTACACTTGAAAATTAACTAAGGATTTTGGTCCTTTTATAGAGGCAGAGATTCACGGACACAGGAGAAAGGGGAGAAAACAACTGACCCAAATCCAATTTTTAGAGATACATCCCATTGATGAGGTAATCGGACTCTTCAGATGTAATGGGTCGAGCTTTTTTAAGCTTCTGTTTCACTAAGCGCAGTCTGCAAGCAACCATAAGCAGCAGCAAAGCAGTGATTGCCAAGCCTAAGGCTAAGGGTAGCACAGCACCTACAATGAGGTTAAGAGAAATTACATTTTATTTAACATAGTGAGATGCTGGTAGAGAAAACCTGAATTTTTTCTTTAAAAATACAGCTAGTCTATCACTTAGATGCTAGTAATTGGAACAACTCATGCTATGAAACTAAGCTGTGGGATCATGTTAGGGACAGTTCAGAATATGTAAGTTCATTATTAAATTCTTGACCATTTTATCCGTACCTATGGCACCTGACTGAAAAACTGACGTAATTCAAAATGAATTCAAATGGTTGGTCTTACCTGTTTCTGGGACTGGACGATCACCTCCAAGCAGATCTCTCTTTGGCACCATTATGCCATCCCCATTTTTATCATCTGTTCTTTTCCCTGAGGAACTATTATCTGCACAAAATCAAGCAAGATAAATGAATACTGCAGTTCAGTGATTTAGGAAGTCTTATCCACAGGACACTAGAATTAAATAATGTGAAGCACTTAAACCTAGGGGGGAAAAAACAAACAAAAGAACAGTTTAAGAACTTCTGACTTCAACTGTATAAATTGAGTTTTTGAAATAATGTGAAACTAAAACTAAAATGTAAATTCAGTTTTGCATCCCAAACCACAATGCATCTCAACCAAAAGCAAGGGCACTTTGACTGTGCTGTGATGTATTTGCTGGCAGTCTTCAGAACTGTGACAGAGCCAGCAGAAACACACTATGCTACAAGATCTGTAGAATATGAACGTGAAATGTTGTAACTGGAATTACATATAGTGGTGGGTGTTAAGGAAGCATTTAAGTTAATTACTTTGGGACGTGCACTATGTGTAAGTCCTACCCACCACCAGCAGCTCTGAAGAGCTGCAGAAGGTGTCTATGGCAGTGGCAGCAGCAAATGCATACGACTGCTAATTAAAGCTTGAATTGTTTCATAGCTACTATCATGAGATCCATGCTAATGTCCCCACTCTAAGACAGAACACAGCATCCCAGGCTCTGGCTTTATTGCCCTGCCATTTTGGCTCGGAGTGCATAAACACTAAGTTCACCTGCAGGGAATGCCACAGAAACAAGCCATGACCTTCTCCTCCTTGGGCTTCTGATGTTGTCCTGGCATGCAAACTGGGCTTGAAGGAATCCTAAGAGTAAACACACTGGCCTTAAAATACCTGTGTGGTATCAGAGCTGTGCAAGACCACCTGAATGTAATTGACACCAAAACCAGCAGTTGTTTTCTGCTTCTGTTTTTACTGAATGAAATTAAATAAATATTTGTCTTTGTTTTAGAAATACCCAAAAGACATCAGCTCTTCTTAAGAGCTGCTCCACCCTTCATCTAAATGCCTGCTTTAGAAATTTGTTTCCTTGTCATTTAAGTAAAGTGAGTATTTAAGTCAACTGCTTGTAAAGACATTTGGCAAATATAGAGAGAAGTTCAGTGGGAAGTTTTTGGAAGGGTAGGAGAATAGAATCCCTTCAATAAAGTTAGTAGGGTTTTGTTAGGACTTGCAGCTGTTCTTACATGACTGGAAAGACTATCAGAGTCAATGCTGCTCAACATCTTATCTGTTATCTCTAGAACACAAAGAGCAATCTCCCCAAAGAAGTTTAGGAGCCTGGCATAAAGCACATTACACGGGTTTAATTTGGTTTTCACTTTCTCTTGATTTTCTAGTCTGTTCCGAGGAAATTTGCAATTTACAGCCATTTCCAATTACCCTAAATTACAGATCTAGGTTACGGCTACTGCTGTCGGTGGCTCTGCAGTAAAAACATGACTAAGGTTTGGGCACTCAGTCAAATGTTGTAATCCCAGCCCTGAACGGCACTGCAAAACAGCTGGCAAGGGCAGCCTGGGAGAGGCAGAGCCCCTGTGCCAGGGGAATGCAAAGCTGTTATGGTGATTTATACACTCGGGTTGGCTGTGCTGGGGAGTGCAAATCTTCAGGCTTCTTGTGAATCCAACCCGTCTGCATGACCCTGTTTGCCGCTGGCCTCCGCTGCTTAGAAACCAGCCCAGTGCTCACTCCAGAGTGTTGTGCTGCTACTGTGTGTTTTCTATATTCATCTGCAAGTGCAGCAGTGCCAGAATATGCAGCTGGGCTTAAGAACTTCCCTGGAGAAGGACACTGGGGCTATTTGGAGGCAGCCATGCAGAAATGCTGTGCTGGCATTTGCAGGAGTTGCAGTCTGGGATACTTTACCATGGGACATGTCGGCAGAGAGAGAGGAAGGACTCCTTCATTGACATCAAATGCCTCCTCCTGCATTTGCTCCCAACTTTGAAAGAAAATGTCTGGCCTTCCACCTTAGGCAAAAGTAAACCGTGAATGGGTTGCAGAAAACTCAGTGCCCTGAGTGTCTGAGTGGGTTATCTCAAAGCTGGACTTGGTGGTCCCCTGGATTTGCCCTGCTGTAGAGGAATCCCACTGAAAAAGCATGAGTGCAGAACAAGATTTACCCATTATCAACAATGAATGACTTTTGGTTTTTGTTTTGGTTGGTTGTGGTTTTTTTCTCTTTACTGTGAATAGAGCCCCTGTTAGATCATGCAGAACTTTTAAACAGTCCTTAACTCGGACTTGCATATTTTCATACTTTAGTGTAAATCCTGAAAAAGTTTGTATCAAGTCAGAGCTAAACATGAAGGGCCACTGTAAGGAAGGTTAAAGTAAATTTAGAACAGAGAAACTATTAAGAGAAAATGGATTCTTGAACAAAGTTCCCCTAGTATCACCCTTATAGCCAGAAAGCTCATATTCCTGCTACCAGGAATTATCTCACAGTCTAAAACATTATTAACTTAGCCCAGCTCCTTTAGAGAAAAGATAAATATGGTGGTATTTGACAAGGAGGTCCCTTTATTAGACACCTTTATTGGATTCTCAGAGATGAAAGCTGTTTATGGAGAGGTAAGCAGCAGTAGGGACATGCCTTTACTGGTATTTTAGCCACGATTAGGAAAAAAACAAATGCAAAAAAGAAAACAAAGCAACTCCCCAGTCCTGCAACTTCTCGGGAATAACCTCTCTCCTTTAAAAATAAACTGAAAGCTCCTCTATCAAACATCGAGTCTAGCAGCCAGCTAGAATGTGCCACATGCTATCTCCAGCATGTGACACCTCTTACTCTGCCTGGCAGTCACTGGATTTAAGAGCATCACCTTTTCCTTCCTGGATTGTATTTCCATGATGATCTGAAACTGTCAGCTGAGAATTAAGACAAATGTAGTCCGGAATGGAGCACTCCAAGTAAAAAGCTGGAACCTGTGCTGCCACTGTGAAACCATATCCCCTAATATGTATCTTAAGTAGACAGCTTTTCATCATATTGACATTAAAACCACTAAAGCTTATTTTCAAAATTTATGTTAAATAGTATTAAGAAGCTTGAATGTTTGCAATGTCAACTCCAGGCCAACAAGAACATGATTGCCTTGATCCAACAAAGACCTTTTCAATGACTCAGAGGCAGAGGTTCCACTTTGGGACCAGTAGCAGGAGACAGTCCCTCCCAGAAAACAATTTCTGCCAGTAGAATTGCTAAACTTTTGAGGCTGCTGGCATGATTTCTGCTCAGTGCTGCTTAATTCCTCTCAAAAATGCATCTAGAAATTATTGCCCTCCTGGACACGTTTCCAGATGAGCTTCATGGAGTTGCTCCAGCATTTCTATGTCTCTCATTTTTGTATCACATAATTATTAGACTTGGTCTGTAACCTCCTTGAGATGGCAGTGATAGGAGAAGTCTAATTAAGGGATCTGGGTGGCTTTTTAGGAATAGGTTAGATGCCTGTTTCCTCAACTCCGTAAAGACTGTGGTGCTTGCCAGTGGGGCAGGACTTGAGCCTCTCTGGACCTCTGTGAATCATTAATGCACAGCATGGGTCTCCTATGAATTTTAAGTATCTGCAGGAGAAGACAGCAGCTCAGAGCACATTTTGGCAGAGTAGTTTTTGGAAACTGCCCTTGGGACCCATGCACCCAGCATGTACCTAGCCCCCTTCATGTCCCACCCCATGCACCCTCATTAGAATTGATCTGTAGGCAATCTTAAACTTCGCTGAGCTGTTTGCTGCTCTTTTTGGTTAAAAGTATTGGGCTCCTGGGTCAATAAAGACTAGATCCTTCTATTCCACAAGGAAATTATGATGCATCTAAAATTAAATTTTGACTGAGCCTTGTCAAAAGAGAAATATTAAACCCGCAAGAATTAAAACAGCTTGAAATCTTGCCTGTTGAAAATTAGAAGAGTACAACAGGTACTGGTTGTACACTAACCACTGAAGCCCCATCACACTTTTTCAGTTTGATAAGAATCTTTTTCTTTGCTTGTCTACTTCTGTGCAAAAGGCTACCTCTAGAGCAAAACTGCAAGCAAGTTACTGTGCAATGGGTAAACACAGAAAATGATGCAAAAGTGCTTTTACATTGTACTTCCAATTATAACCCCTGATTATCAGTTGCTGAAGTTAGTCAACTCAGATGTGGTTTTACACCTGGATTCACATGCCAAATAGATTTTGAGACTGACTTAGCACCTGACTTTCCACTGGAGCCTGCAAAGCCCTTTGGAAATTTGATGTTTTGTTTGGGTGGCCCCATATCAGGTGTCACTCAAGACTATGTGAGTGAGAAGGGTTCGAAGCAGACTTCAGAATTTTAGTCACCCCAACTAGCAGCACTGAGGTCATCTATACTGCCAGAAAAGGGAAAAACTGTCAGTCCCTATACATTCACTGAGGCCATCAAATTCTTGAGAACACTGTTTTCACTCCCTTTGCAGAGTGTTTACAGTGTTCCCTTTACAGAGCTTTCACTCCCCTAGCAATCCACAGATAAAGGACAAGCACCTGAAGGAACGTCCAGGTGCCAAGCAGGGCAGTGCCCTTTTCCAGAGTCGGCAGCAGAGGGCACTGAGCACTGCTCTGTTGTAACTGGAAAATAAAGCTGGTTATAAATAGCTGTGTCTTGGGGCACATGCATCAGTCTAAACCATGAAGAAATAAAAGTAGGGGGTTTGTACTGATTTTAGGCACACAGTTTTTCTTTCATATAATTGCCATTTCAGATCATTGTAATTCATCAGCATGAACCTTAAAAGACACATCAATTTCACTGCAGCTTTACCAAGGCCAGGGTTGGGGACTCTGCCTGTAACATCACACGATGACTCACTACAGGCTTGCAGTCACTATGCAGAACAATACTGGGGACCTGTATACGGGCACCTGAGATTGCTTGTTGCCGAAGACTGAGACTTTTCTATAGTGATGAAAGGCTTCGCCCACTCTGGAGGCTGAGTACAGGGGAAAAAAAATGCCCATAATAGTAAAGCTATTAGTTCAGGAAAAAAAAAAAAAAAGAGAGAAGTAATAGTTAGCACCAGGAGAAAAGCAATTACTGTCACCCAGGTTGAACAGTACTTTATTATGTTCTCCTGAAGTACTTTCCTACAGATTTTATTAAAGAGCCTTAATACATCAGCCTACACAGCTGAACCTGTGGCAGAGTTTGTATTTAGGTCACTGCACATTTTGTTCCTTAGACTGTATTATTTTCCTAGCATTCCTACATTTTAACTTTCTTTTTGAACCTAGTAAAAACCATACTTGACAATCATAAATCAAAATCTACTTAATGCTTCATTATTACAGGTTTCTTTTATATTTTTTTACATTTGATTTTTTTTCCTCTTAGCCAGGCACCAAAAGACAATTAAATTAAATTTAAGGTGCAAGACACTTCCCTTCTTTAAGGAGAATGATTTATTGAAACTGATTCAATTCTTACCTGGCACAAATCCACTGATTTGTTTCTTTGGTCCCTGAGAAAGCGATTGGTTAGACATGTCTGCATCCACTGAGAGAAGTGGTTGATTTCTGGCAGTGGCTTTCAGGGTGTTTTCTGCAGAGTTTTCCTCTGTGTTTTCCATCAGTCCTGCAGTCCTTTGCTGGGTAGTGCCAAGAGCTGCATGTGTCACCGTCTTCCGACCCAAGCTGACTGTTAACAGAAACAAAAATCTTTGTACAACTTTGTCAGGAATGGAAGTATTCTTAAGGAAGGCTCTCCAATATGAGCCTTGAGGCAGAGCACACAACTTCCTCAGGTTCACATACATGACGAAATATGAGTCACAGATACCTAACAATAGCTCACAAGAGTACACTCATGATCCCTACAGTGAACTCCAGCAACTAAGAGTGGTTAGACATTGTGCCCATTCACCCTCTGATGGTTTTCGTTCACTTAGCTGGACAGGGGCACATGCTCAGGGACAACTAATGAAAGGAAGCACCATGATGGTGAATTAACTGGTTCCCCTGCATGCTCACAGTATTTCAGATTCCTGCAAGGTTTGTAATGGCACTGTGAAGGGTACCTCTGTGACAGCCTTTCAGATAGAGACCAGGGTTCCAGAATCATCATGCAACGGAAAAACTGATCTTTTAAAAGCTGAACACAAAATCTGTCACTTAGGGACCCTTTGAGGAAAATTTCTGAGCACCTACTATATGTGGATGTTAAACCTTCCCATTTGCTAATTCCAGTGAAAGGCTGGGAGCAAACTGCTTGATTACAGGGAGAGAGGCCACAGAGGCAGCATCATGCCCCCCTTGGTCATTCAGGCTGTAGTTACTTTCACAATCTACTCTGCCACTGTGGCCTGCCACACTTACGATTCTGGCAGAAAGTCTCATCTGATCCATCAGGACACTGTCTCACACCATCACAAGCAAACGTGATGTCAATGCAGCAGCCATCATCGCAGATAAACTGGTAGCGAGAGCAAACCCCCACACAGGCTGTTGAGAAAAAAGTCCCAAATTATCAAAACAGAAATCCAAGTAGTAAATACTGAGTCAGTGACTAAAATCTGCAGCACTGAGAAAAAAGCAAAACCACACTAGGTCAAGAGGCACCATGAACAAGGCAGAAAGTCAAAGAAAGTCCAGACTCAGCTGTGTGATGTCATATTGACACAGAGGCTAACACAGGTAATAGCTGCTCCTGGCACCTTCATCACTAACCTGCCAATCTTTTTACTACAGGAATACTCAGCCTGAAGGCTGATGCACCTTACACTTTGTGCAGCACCCTTACAAGTGCTTTAAATTCTGCTGGCCTAAGCTGAAAGGAGGTCTTCCTAGGCTTAAAAGATGCAGGCCAGTCCTGAAAAGAAATAAATGAAATCTCTGTGGCTGTAACTGCATCCCTCCAACATACAATTCCTACTACATATTAATTCTGTATTTCTGACAATATGTTGTTTTACATGAACACATATGGACTATATGGGATCTTTCATGGCATGTTTTCTGGAACCTAATTAAAACACTTTAAGAATGCTCATCATTTATTGACATCAGCAATCTAGTGACTTCAATACTGCAAAGACCAGAACAGGACTAGATCAAGTTCTCACAGATGACTTTCACTAGAAAGAACTGACTGCTGCCTGCTTTAACATTTAGATTCCCCAGGAAATGGAGAGTATCCCTGGATATTCCATTTTGCCTACTCAAAACTTTCCTGAAACCCTTTCTCATCCTGTAGTTATCAACTGTTTACATCCATACTTTTGTCTCTCTGACAGCAGTGTAGTTCATCACTTTGTAAAGCACTATCAAGTTCAGTACTTGATTAGTGTCATAAGAGCAAATTGATTTGCATAAGGGAGTCACAACCTTTGTTTGTTATCCTGCTGTGCACCGAATACTGCATCACGCTACGGGAAGGATGCCAGGAATACAGATGCCTGTTTAAAGCCCCTAAAATCTGAAAATGCATTTCCTGAATTTCAGCACTAGTAATGGCACAGGTCTTGCATGTATTAAGGCATCAGGAACTGGTTTAGCTGTATCAGTAGCAATTGAATTGTTAATGTAGCTGGGGAATTAGAAAAATAAAGAAGACAGCAAATCCCCTATGTGCTCCATATAAAAGATACCCGAGATACCCACAGCAGCAAATAAACAAACCAGCAAACCTCTCTGGCTGCTTTAGCTGAATTAAACATTAATGAACCCAACTCTATCACCATTACTGGAACACAGGCATTATTAAGCAGATTTTTTTGTAATACCAGCTTATTGCCACAGGGACTACCCTCTCACATAGAGATATTGTACTGGTGCAGAGCAAGATTTTCACTGGTTGTGTTGAACACAGTGATAATAGCATTTAACTTTACTTTGTTCCAGAGAAGCAGATCTGTACTAGCAACATGTTAATTACAATGTAATTAGAAGTTATTACATTTAAGAGCAGGACTGACAGCCACTGAAATCTAACTTACTTTCTACCTTTTATGCTTTTTACATGTTTCTGAAGCTCAGAGTTTAAAAATGATGGGTCAATTCCAGTTTTAGTTTCCCCAGTAGCAAAAGGCTTCAATAACAACTATCAGACAGAAGAACTTAAATGCATTAAAACAAAAAACCATGCCAACTTTTAGACTACAGATGCAGGTCAGTATTATTATTAGTCTGCCTCAAACACACTATTAGGTAATTTTAACTGGGTCTTCCCTATAGCATAAGCCCTGTCATGTTGCCCATACCATCTGACTGTTACAATGCACCTGATACCTATGGCAGTATTCCACTTTTCCAACCCTGCATGCTTATTAGCAATAGAAGGACAAGTACTCAGTGCCTGAAAGTATTATTGCTCTAAGACACAAGCGACGCTTGCTTATTTCCTCACTTTGAAAGAGCAACTCAAAGCTGAAAGAGATGTCTAACATTATGTAATGACAAAGGGCAAAATAAAACACTGGAAACTGAGAATAACATTTTTGCCTCCATCAAGACCCTTGCTGTACTGTGAATACCATACCCTGGTGTCACAAAGGCAACTGCTCCAGTCATTTTCTCACCTGCTGCAGAATGAACCATGGGCAGAACAGTCACAGAGACGTTGTCAGAGCTCCGCTGACCTGCAGTGTCTGTCACAGTTAGCTGGAAAATGTACCCGCCTTCCTGAATGTGGGACAGCTTCAGTGTTCCTGGTTGTGGTACCTGAGTAAAGACACACAGTAAAAAAAAAACATACTGGTACAAAGGATCCATCCATAACCTTCCAGGAATAAGGAGCTCATCATGCAGATTAAATACTTCTCTGAACCTGCCTACTCAAGCATGTATTTCAGCATGTAATATTTGATTTCTTTGGTTTTTTTAGCATCCATTTGTAAAAAAATCCACACTTAACACTTAGGTAGTGTTTTTCATGGTACACTCAGTTACCTGGAGGTGTGGATCTCAGCACTGGAGAACAAATGGACACATACATTTAACTCAATTTTTGAGTAATTAGAGATGTAATTTTAGAGGATAGGCAGTAAAATACTGGCCTTTTGCTCTCTATCAAGTTAGTCTGTAGAGAATATACTATTGATATGGATATACTATGGACCCACAGAAATGACTTTTCATACCTGAAAGAGAACAGGAATTTTTTATTAATATGACCATAGAGTCCTAGACCTGCCGTTATAGAAGAGTGTATTGATAAAAACCTCTTTTATCTCTATGAGAAAATTTCCTAACTGAAATTTCTTCCCTTTTCTATTCACAAAAACACACTCAGTTATCTGATCAGACTGTTGATTACCTCCTGATGGAGTGTATGACCCCTTAGAATTTTATTCTTTAGTGTATTGAAGAAATTATTATGCTCTATAAAATAACTGCTGTTGCTCACAATGATTGTTGGGAGAGTAAATGTGGTGTTTAAAACTCATGAGCCATGGAGTCCAAGTCTCTTCCCAGTGCAAAGCCAGAGAAATGCCACTGACTTCCGAATATGCCACCACTCCTGGTGGTGACCTCTGTGCTTTTCTTTTTATCTTTATCCTGCCCTGAAGAATGCTTGCCTGTATCTGCTTTCACAGAAACCTTGGCTCAAAACAGATAGTAAATTTCTAGATAATCAGCATTTAAAAAAACCCCAACCCATTATTGCCCCTAAGTGTCCAGGAGCTGTGCAGCTACAGAGTGCGGGTAGCAATGAGAGAAGCACATTACCTAAACAGCAACAATCAGTCACAATAGGAAAAAAATTGCTTCCTTCTACAATATGATAAGATCTCTTTATAGCAGTCCTTCCCCCTTCTCTGCCTTCTATTTATTCTGTGGTAGATAAGAACAATACAACAGCTGCCTTTTATCTTATTTAAACACACTCCTATTCTCCCTTGTAGCTATGGATTCATACATTATTCTCAAAGAATAAATGACAACGAAATCCAGTAACTTCAGGGCAGTAACCAAAGCACTAAAGACATCAACTGAAGAATGTATGAAAAAACCCCAGTTATTAATTAAACTCTAAAATTTAAATTATCATGGCTAATCACAAGGGTACATATCTGTAGGAGAAATCCCTGCTCATTGGAACACAATGGAAAAGTATTTAAGCATACATGTGTGTCAAATTAATTTTCTGTTAACAAATACAAAGAAGCCACCAAGGTTAATGTGAATTTTTCAAGTTTAAATGGATGTAAGACTTGTCTCTATTTGAGTGACTTTGAGTAATATTAAAAAAATAAACTTTAATTTTTTAAATTAAATTTTAATTTTTGTCCTACTCTATGTTACTAAATCACAGATTAATTTAAGAAGTATTTAATTACTCTTTAAAGAAAATAATGCAGCAAGGGGTCAGATTAATAAGTCTTTGATAATCTAGTGTTCACGATATCTAGCAAGTATTCTTAAAGCTTCATTTTGCTTCATACGCTCTCACCTTTGCATATCTATTTTCCTGCTCTAGGGGGAATTCCCAGTGTGCCCTGGATATTGTGGGCTGTGAATAGACTATGAGTAGAGTCTGTGAATTTGAAACATTTTTTCTTTCTTTTTCTGCTGATCCTAGAGCATTCACAAAGAAGGCTAATATGAAGAATCCCTCTCTTTACGCTTAATTTTAAATTGAAACAAAAGGGCAGCAGAAAACGTATGGATAAAATATCTCGTAAGGTCTACATCACACATTCCTTTTTATCTTCTCCATATACACTGACAGGAGACTGTTGGTGAAAATACCTTTGTTTTTAGCAACTGAATTACTCAGGGGTCTCTAACTGGGGTGCAGAAGCTTGAAAACCAAGTGCAATGAGTACAAACAAAGCAGAGCTCAAATACAGTAGAGTATTATCATCTACTTGTTTGCTGCTGGCTGTCCTGTGCCACTCAGGATAGAGATTAACTGTGTAGGCCACTAGAAATAATCACTGGAGCAAACTCCCCAGGGACACAGCACAGTCTCCTTCACTGGAGGTCTTCAAAATGTGATTGGACAGACAAGATAATCTCATTGAGGCTCCCTGTCCCACAAATGGTTGTACCCGATGATCTTTTGAGACTCCTTCCAACATGGGCTGCCTTACATTTCTGAAATAAATGTGAAATAAATGTTTAAGTTGTACGTGCATCTTAATTTTGGTACCTGGTAGACAGATTTGAATATATTTAATATTTTTAGCTGTACATTTTAAACTTGAACACAACAATCTGGAAGGCCACATGTGGGACTGCACATGTACCTGCATTTCAACCGATGAGTCGCCCTGCAGCAGTGTCCACTCATAGTGCACAATTCCATGGTCATCGGAACTTTCTCGGCCATCCAAAAGCACCCAGTCCACAGGTGACTGCAGCACAATGTCTTGTCCCGCCTTACACTGGGGAGGCTCATCATATTCTTCTTCTTCAATTAAAAAAGAGAAGACCAGTTATTTATCAGGGGAGGCTGAGTAATTATTTATATGACGCACACTTTTTACTTGGTTAAGGTATTGTTTCATCACCAGGCAACTTTCTGAAAGAGGGACATGTTCAGTAGTGCACATTTTGTTAAGCAAAGTACTATCTGCTTCAATTTTAGTTAATTGTCCTATAATCAATGACATCTTCAGGAATTAACTGTTACATTCGAAGCACATGGCATAGAAGACATCTCTAGGTACCTATTGTATTTCAACAATACAACAAACAGGATTGTTAGCATCAGTGTACTTTTTTTAATCTGAACTAAGGAAAGTAGGTTTGAATATGACTTACATACAGATGGTAGTTACAGCACCTTTTTTATACCTTTTATAGTACTCTGCATAATTGAATAGGCTTCTTGTCTCTATTTATAATACATCATTACAGGAATGAAAGACTTACTTAGCACAAGCTGGCACACTGATGAAGCAGTGTACATGATGATTAAAAACAACAGAAACGACCACCAACTTTCAGTGCCTCATTTAAGACATTCAAAGCTTGATTTTCAGAATAGTTAGGATTTTTAGCATTTTGCTATATTCAAAGTACAATCCTTACTGATTAAAATTGTGAGTACTAAGTACTTTCGCCATTCAAACCGCAAGTTTTCAGGTTAAAATAACAAAGTCATGATCTGTTAAGTGACAACCTGTCAGAAGTAGTTTAAGACATTTGTTCTATAACCTTCATGCAGTGCAGGGAAGAGAAAGGGATAAAATCTGGTCCTATAAGTCAGTATTCGACAACTTTAGCCACAAAATTGTATCTTTTTGGAGTTCCCCACTCAAGTTTCACTCCTCCTCTGGGCACCCTGAAGTGCCAGGGTGCTCTCTGCTCTTCAACCTCTGCCTAGGATACTCTGTAAAGGATACTGATGTTATGCTCAGAAACACAATTACTGAAGACAAGGTTGTAACTTCACTTGGTACGGGCAGAGCTGTACAAGGAAAGGTGCTTTTCCATCAGCACAGGGAATCCTCCTTTCACGTGCTCTTCAACAGTATCAAGAACTTGCTCAAATGTATGAAGCTCATGGGAGCAGTGGGACAACTGTTTATCTCTGACGGAACAGCAAAAGTCTTATTTCTTGTTTTTATCAGTAGTAGGTAAGGCATAGAAAATTTCAAGGTAAATGCCTAAATTTAGGAAAGCAAAAAATAACAACTGAAAACAGGGTCTAATATTAGAAAGTATTAAACAGTTCTTGCTCATCCAGTTGGCACAGGAAGATTTGCTAATCTGTATACACTCGCTTCTCAAACCCAACTTTGTTTAAAAAGCAACATTCAGGTGCAAAAAAACCCCCAAACTCATTGTTAATGAACACCATCATTATGGTGCCAGGGCAACTTCTATTTGGTATAAATGAGTTACGTACAGTCTTCATGCAATTATTTATTTTACAAATAACTGTCAAAAAGAGACTGACCTGGGTCTCAAACAGCACAGACCAGTTTTCTACTTCTACCCTGTAAAGGGGTTTCATGTCACATGTCTGATTTAAATTACTTAATCAATGCCTGCAGGGGCAGAGACAAGCCTATAAGCAATAAGGATACTCTCTTCCTGGACCAACTTTATACTCCAGCAGCATGAGTTGCAAAGGAAGGACCACTTCATGTGGAGTCAGTCACAAAAATTCATGCCAGCCCTTTGTTCACGATGAGTGAGGGACCACACAGACCTCTGGACCCAAAAGATGGAGGCACCACCCTTTGCTTGTAAGCCATTAGATCACCTTCAGAAAGGCAAATCCATGGCAGAAAGGAAAATTTGGCTTCTAGAGACATAGGGCATGGGAGGAGACAGCCTATTGAGCTGATGATTCTTTCTCCACAGCAAAGTTTTAAGCAATGGAATACAGGATCCTTAGCAAGTGAAACACCTCCAAATCTGGGGAATAAGAAGTCAGCATAAGAAAACCAAGGAGGCATAGTCAGGAGCCACTTACAACCACCACTCACAGGAGTAAAGCACGGTCAGCCACAGGTCAGCAGAAAAATGAAGCTCAGAAAGCATCTCTTAACTTCGGTTTTTAACTTGCGTTTATGTTGAATGTAAATAAGCAGTATGGAGCTGATATACCAGCTCAATGCTCTGAGATGTTGGAGCTGGCTGCCTTCTAGAAAAAGGAGTGCATCGCCGTTCTCTTTGTTGGGGGACACAATAGGCTCTTTAAAATTTTGCTTTTTATTTATTTTGCTTCCTCCATCCTTTATACAGACTTGTCCTGCCAATAATGAAGCTTCCAGCCAGTTATCTGAATGAAGGCTTTGTTATAAAAAAGGTTATTTCACTGCCAGCTCCTGAATATACTTGGTATTAATTTACCTTGAGGTTGAATCTTCCCATTGCTCTCCACTAATGATCTCAGAGATCACTGTATCCTAAGGATCAAAAATATTTTGGAATTATGAGTACCACATCTATGGGTAAATATTGGTTTGGTATTATCAGACACAAAACAGCAAAAGACTTCAACACCAAAGTACTCTAAAAGAAAAAAAAAGCAACAGCTAAAATGTGATCCCCTCATGGAAGAAAATCTTGAAATCAAAAGTTCTTTCCTAATTTTCCTAAACTCATTCACGGGGTGACAGAAGGCAAAAGAGATGTGTCTTCATCATCCTGTTTTCCAGATTATTTTTTCAATGTATTTCAAGAATGCAGTGGTAACAAAACATCATAGCAAAATAATTCTATCTTAATTTTAACTCTCCTGGTCTATGTCACAGCTGACAGATGTTTGAATAAAAGTTCATTCTCCTTTGTGGCTTTGCTTCAGCTCCAGCGTAATTGCATTAAGAAACTATAATCCCTTGTTTCCAATACCACCATCACCCACAAGGCAGACTTTTAAATAAAACTAACAAGACACAGAGCAATTTGCAGACTAGGAACTGAAATTGCCTTGCAAGCCCAGGGCTGACAGACACAAAAGCTGCCAAAGTGCCAAAGCATTTAAGAACTCCAGAATTCAAGAACTCAAGGAATTCAAGAAATTCAAGATTTTTAATAGGCAGCGTATCATTTGTACAATAGTATTATTTATATTGTGGCATAACTGCACTCTACATTAGTTCCAGGTTTTAACAGAATTAAGGCAGTTCAAAATGAAGCCAAATTCTGTGTAACTTTGGTGCAAAATCTCATCTTAAGCCGTCTATCACGCAAGTGCGTACAGGCTTATGCAGCACAATTACCCCGAAGCTGCTACTTAAATAATGCTGTGGAACTAATACTTCTGTTGAAAATGACAAAATCATACCTTGGGTTTTTCTGGTACCTTAAGCTTGCCTCATCTTTATTGCCATAATATCCCTCTTACAGATCTCTAATTTACCTGCCCATGTACTTTGCAAAAAATATTTAGGCATCACAATGCCTCTAACAAATAGAGCCCCTGCTCTTGTATTTCCAGGGGATTCCCATTGACATTCTCATGAAACATGCAGGACTGGATGAACCTCAAGCCTGAGGTCTCCCGTCAAGGGAACAGTAACAGCAGGCACGTCTGGGCACAGCTTTCATCCACATCAACACCATGTCTTCTTCCTGTTGCATGCAGTGACTAATTTACTTCAGATGAGATCTATCGCTGACTAAGATGCAGGTGACATTTGGGAAAGTATTGTCCACAGAGCTAATGAAACTAAGTCAAAATTAGTTAAGATGAGACTGTTTAACAACAGGAGGTGGGGGAAAGCAAGTAAATTCATTTAATCAAGTGCTAGGAAAGAGACTCCAAATTTAGAAATACAGATTTGTTTTCATCTACAGCTGCTTGCTGCGGATTATGTTGTTCTTAAATATGTTTTAGATTTGAACAAACTGCTGCTTTTGATGTGGCCTAATTTCCAGAGGTGCTTATGGAGAATGTCCGTGCTGCCTCTGGACTACTGGTGATGTATCCTTGTCTTGTTCGGTCTAGCTCTCGAGTTCTTAAGCACGAAAAATCTTGAATTAAATGAAAAAGAAGCTGTCTTAGGCAATAACATTTGGACAGTATCCCCAAGAAGAAGGGTATGTGCTTGCTCTCAGGCTATGCACCAGGTTCTGGCATAGCTGGGACCAGTACTTCATGCCTTCCAAGGTGTCCAATATGCCATTTCTGAAAAAATGGGATTTCTCTGGGAGTGCAGGGCTGGTGAACATGCACATCCCACTGTCAGGCTCCCAGCCACCAGATGGCTGGCACAATGCCCTCCAAGGGCTCTGCAGAGGCAGAGGTGTTCAGGGATGGGTTTCCTCAAGCTCAAACACCCCCAAAGCCCTCACACCTTTACAGAATCGGTCAGGTTGGAAGGGACCACAGTGGGTCATCTGGCCCAATCCCCCTGCTCAAGAAAGGTTCTCACGGAGCACAGGGCACAGGATTGCATCCAGATGGTTCTTGAATATCTCCAGTGAGGGAGACTCCACAACCCCTCTGGACAATCTGTTCCAATGCACGGTTACTCGCACAGTAAAAAAGCTCTTCCTCATGTTCAGGTGGGACTTCTGCGCATCAGTTTCTGTCCATCGCCTCTTGTCCTACTGCTCAGCACCACCAAGAAGAGCCTGGAAACATCCTCTTGGCAGCCCCTTTCCCCTTCAGGTATTTACATACGTTGGTAAGGTTCCCTCGGGCACAGCCGGGCCGCCTCTCCCGGACCAGCGAGCCCCGCCGAATGGCCCGAACGCCGGGCTCAGCCCGGCTCTCCTCGTCCCGTCCTCCCCTCGCCGACGCCTCACGACCCGGGAGCGGGTTCCCGGCGCCGGGGCAGCCGCACGGACGGCGCCCGCTCCCCGCCGGCGGTGGCTCCGCG
>VZTX01001062.1:565088-595615 GCA_013400915.1 Pardalotus punctatus | reverse complement strand
TGCTCAGCACCCGCCGCCCCGAACAGCTCCGGCGGGCCCCGCCCCGGGACCGCCCCGCAGAGGGACTCTTCGTCAGGAGTCGCAGTGATAGCAGTAGGGGTAAGGGGTTCAAACGGAGAGAAGGGCATTTTAGACTGTATATTGGAAATAAATTACTTATTGTGAGGGTGATGAGACACTGAAAAAAGTTGGCCAGAGAAGCTGTGGATGGCCCATCCCTGGAAGTGTTAAAGGCCAGATTGGATAAGGCCTTGCACAATTTGGTCTAGTTGAAGGTGTCCCTGCCCGTGGGATTAGATGATCTTTAAGGTCCCTTCCACTCTGTGGAAGCTTTTAATGTTCTGTGATTCTACAATTCTATGACTTCACATGGGGATATGACACCTGCAAATAATCGGGGTCAGGCAAGGGTCACTGGAACTGCTGGCAGTTCTGTGAACCTGAGGAAACAAGCAAACAAACAAACAAGCAAATAAATCAACTAAAAAGAAGTTAAGGAGGGCTCCATCCCAGGCATGGCTTTTCTGTTCAGAAATTTTAAAAAAAAAAAAAAGGCCAGTAGTCAATAACATAATGCGCAAAGCTGTGACCTCTTGACTTTTAGCAAAAAAATCCAATATGGGATCTTAACCACCCAAAACAGTGATGAAGAACTCCCCATGCAAGATTTTGAAGTCTTCACTGAATGAGTATCAGAGAAATGCTTCCAATTAAATTAATGAGTTTTACATCTGTCACAACTTCTGTTTTATCACGAAATTAAGGCTGATCCTGCCACACAGATTAATAACAGTATTATCCCTGAAAATCAGCAATCCTCCAAAACAGCTGCTTTGTTATTTTTCATCAGATGTATGGAGCCTCAAAGTGCTGGAATGGCACATTGAGACCGGTCTACCAGCACTGAGAAACATACGCTTACCAGTAAATCTATAAAGCTGGTGATGAGTTTTGAGCTGTGTACAAAGGGATGTCATAAAGGTCAAGTGATAGCTCTGTGTTTTCATTTGCATTTGGTTGATTCTTCCAAGCATCTTTAATCCCAGACTCATACTATTCCTTTAATTACTTGAAGAAAATTAAATGCTGCATCAAAAATATCATTATGGCAGGATGCTTAGAATAAGTAGCAAAATAAAAGGCATATCAGGAATGGTTTTAAGACCTCTTTGCACTCTTTCATATTTTTGGCTTGTTTTAGGCCATGTTTCCAGCATAACTTAGAATTGCCTCCAAAACAAATCCACTCTAATATTCTGCCATCGTGGAGCCTTGGGTGTTGCCCAGGAAATTGACATGCATCTTGTAGTTTGGATTATGATTTCTCCTCCTCTCCTAATCACAGGACTCTAGTTCAGTGACTCATTGAAGCATGTTGGCCTGTCAGCAGTGCAACTGTTGAAGATTGATTTTCTCTGGCTATGTGCTCTATGGGTTTTCTAAATTGCTTGAAATTATATTTTTGAGATTTTCATGATTAGATTTTCAATTTCCCATCAATTTTAGTTGAAACTGATCAACAGATTATAGGAAGATGGAGCAGCTAGACAGTAAAATGATATAATCCTCACCTGCTTTGAAAATCAGGTTAAATGCCACAATTATATTTTTAGGAGTATTTTGGAGAAGTGATATGATCAATCTATTCATAACAGAGGTACTGACTGTGAAGCACTGGTTTGCTAGAGGTGACACTGGTTTGCGGCTGCTCTGCTGTTGTAGCCTCTGATGCTACTTTTGGTTCCAGAATGTAAACCAAAATAAAGCTCACATTTGTGCAGGTTCAAGTTGTCAAAGGAAAAAATGCACCAAGTCATCAAAGATTTGGAACTACTCTGTTTGAGTAGAAGTTCCCAGTTCTGGATCAGCACACAGCCATTGTTGGTTAGTGGGGGCCCATATACAGGGCACAGAGGATCACTCATCCCACCATCCTTGTATCCAGCTCTACCAGAAAGGTGGTCCCTGGCTGTCAGTGGTGGTGACATTGAAATGGCAGGTTCTTGCAGAAAATAAAAAGAAAAATGATCACTTTCTGTTGCTTTATAATGAGGAGGCTGTGGTTGGAAGGTATGTCCAAGGAGAATAGACTCTTCTTCAAGCAGGTGAGCATTTAAAAGGTAAAGAAGGGTATGGCTAAAGGGAGGTCATGGTCCTGTTGTCTTGCTTCAATGTCACATTTACCAGTTTGAAGGTTAGTAGGATATCAAAACATCTTCCTAAACTGGGATAAGGATAGCATGCTTACATTTTTGCTTGAAAGTGTTGACACCACCCTCAGATTATCTTCTTGAGCAAGAATTTCTAAGTGCAGTAGATTTTTTTGCATTGATGCTGGAGCAGAACTTGTTTTGTTGCCTAATTTTCTTGGCTCAGAATGTGTATGTTATTACTCTGGCCTTGTGAGAAAGATGGCATCTGTAGTCATGCTGAGCTTTTTTCAGAAGGTGGCAGCAGCTTATTACTTATACAAAACAGATTGTTGCTAGACATCAATGTCTGCCTAAGGGTAAATCAAAGATTCATAACTATTTATACTTAATTTCACATTTCTTTACTGGTTAATTGTTTGTGAGCACCTCATCTTTTCTTTGGATTGTGGAGCTGCAAATCAAAATTAATATTTAGTTTACACAAAAATATTTTATTCCTGTCTCTCATCAAATTGAAGTTTTGGGATGGCTGATTTTCAAGCAGAGGGCCTTAGAAGTTCATAAAGACATCTGTCAGGTTTTAGGGTTTTTTTTTCCTTTTCAAAAGATACACGCTTGTACCACAGTTTATTGTCCAAAATGTCCACTTCGTCAGGCATGGGACAGCTAAATAGAGTGCTAGCTTTCTTTCCCAAAAGTAGAGATTAAACTACACATATATTCTTTACATCCAAACAGTACCTGACAAAGTAATACAGGATTTCAGAATTCATGAATATTCATGTTCCCAACCATCTGTTGATTAGTTTCAATCTCTGTTCATATTCAAAATTCATAAAATAGCTGAAACTATGGGAATAAGGTCTGAGTGCATCTGATTTTCTCTTCTTTTAGTTAATTTTTTTCACGAAGTAACACAATAGCAGGGATTAAAAAAGCAGGGGACAGAAAAGCAATGGAGTAAGATGAATAGAAATGGAATGTGTAGAAAGGGAGCAGGAAGAAAAGGCAAAGTTATATCTAGGCTTCCTCATCTAAAGTGCTTTCCTATGTAGTCATGGGGTTTGTTTTTGCTTTGTTTTGGTTTTTTGTTTGTTTGTTTTGTTTTTTGGTTTTTTTTTGTTGGAATATGTTCTCAGAAAAAGAGAGATATCTTCCTCTTCATTTGAAGGCTTCCAGATGCTCTGCAAACAGTAAACACATAATGCAAATGTTATCTGCGGAAAACGTGTTGTCGGCATGATGTTATCATTAGACACATTTTCTCTGCTCCAGTTTGCTTGTGAGAATGTGTCGAGTAAACACCCATGGTAGATACAAATCAGCTCAGATGCTGGAGTGGACGTTGATTGACAGCTGAGTTTGAGCAATTTGCCCACAAATTAATTGAAGTGATGACCTTTTCTTTGCAGCTTGAAGATTCAGGTTTCTGACCATGAGAGTGAGAGCTGAGGAGTTCCACATAAATAACAGAAGATAGGGGTTGTAAATGTTAGGAGTGGAAACAGAGGAATTACCTCAGGTATTTAACTCAGGTTTTGTGTTTTGTCATTTTTTAATATTTCACATACCTCTCAAGAAAAATTGTGTAATGCTGTGGTACCAGTGTTATGAAAAGAGCAGGAGAAATAATTTTTCAAATTCCTAAATGAAAAATGTAAATGTAATCGTGAAAGTGTATCATATCATATTGATTTTGTGAACATCCCATGGTGATGCAAGTTAAAAAGGTATGACTGGCAGCTTGAGATGGTTTTAATCCAAGTATGGTAAACTGTTTTCCTTGCCCACTTAAAGGAGAGAAAAATAGCCAAGCCCTGTCTTGGGAACGTGTAAGAGTGTGTATAATTGTGCTTGTCTTTCTTCTTCTGTATTAAATATCAGTGTACAAAAAATGAGAGCTCTCCTGATTGATAAAGTGGAATATTATTAACAACGCCCCTCCTTTCTATATGCCTGACTGCATTTGTGCCTAACACAAAGCAAGTATTTTACTACAAAACTGGGAAGGAGACAGAGAATAAAAAAAAGGCACGAGATTGTGTTTCAGACACCCTTCCCCACTAGCAGCAGAGGTAAGGATCGGGCTGAGACATCAGGTGATTACTTTAACGTCACGTTCAAACCTTCTGCGATTGCTTCTCTGCCCGGATACTGCATAATTGACTGCACAGCATTAGCCCGGCACCACGTGGTATCAGCACACATACTCTGACGGCAAAAGCACTGAGGCTCTGCTACTGAGATAAATATTCTAAAAAAATAACAAAAACTCCTCCTCGTAAAGAACAAGGATGGTAGAGATGAAAAGAGCGGAGCCATTTCTGTAAAGTGAAGTTAGTAGTTTTTATTACCTGGTGTAAGGTGAAATTCCCTCTGAGAAGAGGTGACATAATGATCATGCTCCTTGCTGCCTGCTCCTAAGTCATTACTAGGGTCAACTGACTGTTTCACCAAAATGAAAATCAGGCAAGGTAAAAAGAGAGGTAGGGTAAAGCTAAGAAAATAAATCCTAGTATTGCTGAGAGAATAGTACCACTTTTACCACAAATCTTAGCTGGATCTTGGAAAAACACATTTCTTTTTGACTGGAATCCACCAAATACTCCTTCAGCATCCTTCTGGTCACTGCAACAGCAGCGGCAGCTGCTGCTTGGGGCATTAAAGCTATAAAACTGCAGTCTGAGAGATGAAGGACAGTTATTTAAAAAAAATTAATAAAGTACTTCTCTGGGAAAGGGTTAGTTAGGGTTAGAGCTACAAATTTTTACCTAGAATTTCCACCAGTCCTGTGGAAATAGGTTACCAAGGATTTACAAACAGTAAAAATCTAATTGAACAGCCAGAGCTGAGGTTAAGCTAGGAGCACAAAAAGTAATATGCCTTGTAAACAACATCATTAAGAGTGGAACAGTTGAGAGAATGAAGATGAATCAATAGTATGCTTTTTTTTATGGTCAGCATATTATAACCTTTGAAGACACTACATCTGCCTGTATTTGTACTGTAGCAGAACAACTTGTGCTCCCAGGTGTTAGCTAAGCAAAGATTTGTATAAGCTGTGTCCATCAGTCATTGAAAAATTTTCCTACTGTATACTGAAAGTGTGGAAAACTATTTCGTGTACTGTCTGAACATATGTAACTGACAGCCTAAATCCTTTATGCCTGGGTTTTTGGAGTTGTTTTTTTTTTAAAATATGTGAAGCTTTGATATGCATAAAACTACAAAGGATTGCTTCCCAGAAAGAAAATATTTAGATGAAAAAAATTACTCATTGCTGTTTCAGCCATGGATTCTTCTGTGGTACAGCATGGTGATAAAAATCAGTTGGGTAATACGCTCATGATTAGTGAGTCAATGGGAGCTGGTGGCAGCCCTGATGTTGATCAATAATGTCAAGATTTTGAAACAGGTTACAAAATAATAGCAGGCTCTGCAGATGCCGCCACATTAGCAAGTACTTTGGATGTAACTACCAACACTCCCTTTTCTGTAAGTAATCCCTAATGATTTTCATAGAAAGGACAAAAATAAGCCAAATAGTTGGTCACTGGAAGCAGTTTTATATGGAATTCTTCATTTATGCACTCTATATTTAATACACTCCTCTTACATGAACAATTTTGAACTTCTCAGCACTTCTTCCTTTTTGGCAGTTTCCAAACTCTTTGGGAATGTTTGCAAGAGCAGCAGATCCTTTGTATCATAATTCTACAGGAAAACAGAAATATAATGATGACAATGTTTAATTTACTGGCAACAGTAAAAATAATGAGCTGACTGGACAGCTTGATCTACACTGAAAGATGTCAGCCTTCTTCACTACATTCTTTTTAAGGCTTCCTTTTGACCTTCATTGCAAAAGACAAAACTCCTTGTAAACTCAAATCTACTTCCATTTTCTTCCAGACTCCTGTTTTCTGTTCTTTTCCTAGAGATGTTAAATTACGGTAATGAATGTAGCAATCACTGAATGCAATTTTAACCCATTGTGTTACAGCTAATAGATCTCTCAGTGATTTTTCTAAAGCGATTTCTTGGATAAATCTTTGTCTCTTAAAGCTGAGAATGCATTAGCTGGTTTAATAAATCAGCTAGTACTGGGAAAATGTGCAGTTTGGTCCAGTCTCCCGAGTTGCTGCTTTCCTATCCTTCCACTGTCTTAAGTGCATGCAGCCATGATTAGGTGGAAAATGATAAAATTCAAGCAAAGGAATTCTAAACCTTGTTGTCCAAAAATGTATTTTTCTGTTGCAGGCATAAAAAATTGAACCTATGGTAGCTGGAAGTACAGTCTTTTTACTTAGTCTGAAGGTGTACAGAAAACATGGGTAGAGTCTCTCTCTGTCTTGCAGAGCAGATCACATAGCTTGTCCTCCCAGCTCAGACAAGCCTTCTGCTGGTTTTAGTTGTCTTTGGGCCAGATTCAAAACCTGCATCTCTTATTTGCAAATTGGAAATACTAATAGATACCTACAAATGGAGAGCTGCAATAGAAAAATTAATTGATGTTGGTAACACACTTTGAGGTAATTGCACTGAATAAATTAAATGGTGCAATTAAAAATACTGTTGTCTGCCTTTTCACTCAGTACAATTCAGTTCCTTTTTTGCTGTTGTGCTGATTGTGTTTGCCTTTGATTTCTGTATTTGGATATCTGTGGAGTTTTTTTTAAGCACTCTGAATGTACAATTCTAGCAATTGCACTGTAGGTCACACACAAATCTCTCCAGGTGAAATCAATGGTGTGGTTTAGTGGTGTTTCTGCTTTGCTACCAGTGGAGAAATGGGTTTAGGTGTGTCCTAACTGGCCTGTTAATTGGAGCACTTAGATGAGTTTTATCCCAAGCATCTTACTTCTATCCTCATTTAAAAAGTCTTTCTGGACTTCAAAGCAGGAGAGCTGTTAAATTAATTTAGACAGATGAGAGAGTGGGATTTTCTTTAAATTGGGCTGCAAATCACAGATTTTGTATTGAAGCTTGAGGCAAAATAACTTGAATGCAAATAATCCTCCAATGTTCTTGCTACTGTTCTCCAGTATATACCTCTGAGGATGCATATGTTTCCTCACAGGTGACAAACTTGGCTAGGCAAATAACACAGAGGGTGTCAGCATGAAAAATGCCAGTCATTTTATCTCAGTCATCTGTAATTTAATGTTGTCGCAGCATATACATTGTGGTGGGAGAATATCTGGATTTTGGTTAGGCTCAGATTCAGATTACCCAGGGCAATTGTGCAACAAAGATCACTGGTTGCATTAACCAAAAAAGGTCCTAAATGTGATATAGACTTTGTTTCAGGGAGTGTGAGTTTCAAAATTTTCCCAACACTTAAGATTTAATTATTATTTAATAAGCACCCATAGTTTGAATACAGCTGTGAGCTATTGCATATTAGCATTTCCAGAACTGGCTGGTAATACTATTGAAAAATACTTCTTAAATGCATGTAAATACTTTTTGTATTACTTCAAATGTGGATTTGAAATATTGTGATAACAACCTTTTTCTCAGTGTTTCTGCACTTCTTAACTGGGCTTATCCAGAAACCATTTATTTCAGAGCCTCAGAAGCAACTCCCCTGAAGCTCAGTTATGTCAAGACATAAACGTTCTAGCAGATTAGTGGTTTGACGAAACCTTGTGTTTCTTTTAGAGAGAGAAAAAGAAAATACTTGGACTTGAGCAATACTGACCTTTTTTTGTTTTGGTGTAGATATATATATATATATATAAAATTTTTTTTTATGTATGTATCCTGGGTTGCATCAAAAGGAGTGTGGCCAGTTGGTCAAGGGAGATAATTTTGTCCCTTGACTATGCTGTCATGAAACCTCACCTGTAGTACTGCATCCAGCTCTGGCGACCCCAGCATAAGAAAGACATGGAACTGTTGGAGCGAATCAAGAGGAGGCCACAAAGGTGATAAGGGCACTAGTACAACTCCTCTATGAAGACAGGCTGAGAAAGCTGGGGCTATTCAGTCTGGAGAAGAGAATGGAGACCTCATAGCAGCCTTCCAGTATCTGAAGGGGGCCGACAAGGAAGATGGAGAGGGACGCTCCATCAGGAACTGCAGTGATAGGATGAGGAATACTGGGTTCAAACTGAAAGAGAGGAACTTATGTTGGATATTAGAAAAAAATTCCTTCCTGTGAGGATGGTGAAGCACTGAAGCAGGTTTCCCAGAGAAATTGCTGATGCCCCATCCCTGGCAGTTTTCAAGGCCATGTTGAATGGGACTTTGAGCAACCTGGTCTGTGGAAGTTGTCCCTGCCCATTGCAGGGAGGTTGGAATCAGATGAACTTCAAGCTCCTTTCCAACCCAAACCATACTATGATTCTATGATTCTGTGATTCTATTTGATGAAGATAATACATTCCTACTTAAGCAGACAGTGCTTTAACCAGTGTAAGGGGCTGTGAATGAATGAAGTTTAAATGCATTATGCAGTATACTTTTCACCCAGGTGGTTTTCCCATTGCTAATATTGTACAGAAGTTATTTTTATGTGAAATTGGGAAACTGTGATTAGAAGTGGTGCAATTCACAGGAAGAGTGTATCTGTGTTCTATTTGAAGCATGAAGCCATTTTAAAAGGCTTTCCCTGCACGGTCAAGTTATTGTGTAGAGTGCATGTGCTTGGCACTTCTGGAGTTCAAAGCCTGCCCATATTTTTACATCTCCAGCAGCTACAGAAAAGCAAAAGGACTAATCCTGAGCCCATATCACTGGTGTAGTGTTAGGTCTCTGAGTGAGGTGTCTTTTGCTGGTAACTCATATTCCTGAGTGGAACTCATCATATCCAGGAGAGTTACTGAAGCTTTGCTACAGGATATTATGGAGCTACTTGACTGTAGAATGTTCTCATTGATATTGCTTGATTATAAAGCATACATACACTGCAATAGCTCATTTTGATAAAATTAGTAAATTTATTGTTCTTCTAATCTAAGTAAGTATTGTAGAATAGATCTTGCTGGATCTCTTCCAGCTACGCCAGACTTCAACCTCTTGCTCTCTGCCAATATATGGTTTACAAATGTTCAGATTCCTAACACTTAGATAAATACTGGAATGCATACGTTTTCCATTCTCCTTTCTCTCTATAAAAACTGAAAGTCTTCTCCAAGGGCTAAGAAATTTGGCTATGCGTGGGACAAGTATTCAGATGTGTTGCTTAGATAGATCAACCTCACAAATCACACGGTTGGGTCCATCCAGACTGGCATCTGAGGAATTTTCGCAGGTTCTGTATAAACTTCCTGCCAGATGGTATGGAAAGTTTGGATAGTGTGTGGGATTGACAGTTTATTTGAGAGGTAGATTAAAGTGAGAATGGTATGTGCTATAGGGTTTTCTGGTATCTATCTGAAAGAGCTCTCAGGAAAGCTTGTGTGCTCCATTTAATGTTGTTAAAAAAGATCTCTAATTCCTTAGCTTTTCCATTTCTATCAGCAATGATTTCAATCCAGAGGAGGCAACAGTGTGTTTACTCTCTCTTTTTTTTTCCCAAGAAAAGGGGCAGAAGAATAATGTAATTTAATGTTTACATGAATTAGCAATTTAACCACAGTATAATAATATTTTATTTATGTAATAGTTATTCAACTCCTATTTTCAAAAAAACCTAGGTGAAATATATTCATGTAATTTCCATACTTCATAGAAAAAATTTTAACCTCCTGCAGCAAAACTCTCCTCTCCTTAGTGGAAATACCACTTTGTGAGTGAGCATCCTCCTGGAAAATAATAATGTAATATTTTTTAAAGAATAGTGCCATTAGCCAGTTAATGTTTTAGTTACAGCATGCATGGCAAAGAGGGAAAGACTTTACTGTTGTTTTGTCAACTGTGGTGTTAATAAGGCATTTCAGCTTTGCTTACTCACTTTCCATGAGCTGTTGTTGAAACTTCAAGTCTGAGGATCATTTCCCTGGTGTTACTCCATATCCAGTATGTCATGAGATGGAATATCATCTCAAGGTAAAGACTGTTTAAAATCTGGGATGTGACTCCATGATGTTTATGTCTTCTGTGGCCTCTGGATATTCTCTGTCTCTCCATTGGTCTGACACAGAAAAGAATGGCAGATGTGTTACACATTTAAAAATTGCTTAAGCGTCTGTAGACTGTTCAGTGAGTATAACACTCCTATCCATAGGCTGGCATTGCCTTTGGTCAAGATACCACTTAGTCATGTGCCTATTCTTAATGGAGTTTGGGATCCTGCCTTATTTTCACCATGTGTCCCTTGATTACAGCAAATTTATCCTCCTATTCCTTTAAGCCGTTTCAATTATTTATTAATCTGTGTATTGCTTTAAAGAGCTTAGCAATAGCCTGCATGAATACCCAGTATAATTTTCTCATACAAAGCTGCAATATTGCCCAACGGTCACCCTGCTGTGCCCTAGCTAGTTCATGGCCTTTCAACATCCAGGCAACCACATTAACATGGGCTGCCTTTCCAAAACCAGAGATACTGGGAACATGCCTACGCAGCCCTTCAGCTTTAGAATCTGAGAAACAGCATGTTGGTTTTTTATTTATTTATCTGAGGCGGTGTTACTATTTTGGAATTATGGGATATAACACTTGTTGGACAACAAGCATAAAGGGAACATCTGCTTAAACAACTTCCACATTCATCAGTTTTTGAAAAATGGCATGACTTTCTAAGTGAATTCCTTCCATGCCTTTTACATTCTGAAGAATATCCTCAGTGCCTTTCTTGCAGTTATTTCTGTAGGATATCCCAGTTCTATATCAGGACTCTGTCTAAGTGGACCCTGCACTTTGAGAAGTAGCTTTAATTTGTACTAGAAATAAATTTGCATTCCTTACACCACAAGACTATATATTGAAGAGTCATTGTGCCCTATTTCTCTTAAAGAAGACACAAGCCCTTCTGAGTTTTCTCACCTTCCCTACAGTACCCAACATCACACTTCACTTCTCCCGAGCAGGACATAACTACTCTACTCCCTTTTCCCCTGCCCTCCCTTCCACTATCTTCTACAGCACATGCCACCAAACAGGACAGACCCTTACAGCCCTTTTCCTTCCTCTGCACATTGGGACCAGCTCTCCCAACCAGATCTCCATACTTGTGTGCCTCTGCTCTCCTTTTGGGCCCATAATTTTCTCCCAGCTAAATGTGATCTGGGTTTAATTCTATTAAAAAAACCCCACCCCTTATGTCATAAACGAGGCAACTCTTGATTAATTAAAAGAAAAAGATAATTTATTAACAGGGAAAAATCAAGGGAACCATGAAATAAAATTTTTAAAAGGAAAATAAATTAATGACCTGGGAATGCAGTGATTGGAGAGCCTAGAAGCCAATCTGGCTCTTGGCCCAGGGCAGAGATCTGCAGCGCCGGGGTTGCTCCAGCTAGTCCGAGCGCAAGTCACTTAACTGAGTCTCTAGAAAGAGATTCAGGCCTAGGTCCCACAGCACCGGGCTTTACCCCAGCTACCCTGGGGCAAAAAGCAGCTCCTCAACTTGTGCACCAGGTTTTATACCCCCTTGGCTCCTCCCTGGACTGCCCACAGTCCCATCTCCATGGCACAAGGGGATTGCTGGGTGCTCGAATGATGTAATATCTCTTCACCAATGGCTCGTCATCCGCTGGGGGAACGATATCACCTGGTCTTCAAGGCGGGAAAAGTGCTCATTAATATTCCACGTTGCCATGGAGCTTAGTTGCAGGCCAAGGGCTGACTTCTGAAAATAGTTCTTCAGCTGTGGGGTGAGGTGTTTTGCCTTTTGGAACCTATCTTAAACTGAGGGACTGAATCCATGAAATCAAATGATTTTTCAGTAAAATACAACTCTCTTAACTTTGCTTGGAACTTACAAACAACACATAACACTCAATTAGTAAAGAAAATAACTTACAACTTAATTCCTATTTGAACAGTCATGATTTGAGTTGACTAACTTTGAAATCCCACTCTAATACATTTACCCCACTTAAGCACATATCCAACAAGGTATTCCCACTCCGTAACACAAACTAGGACTATGAAACTTTATTAGAACCAAGATAAAAGAGAACTTTCTTAGCTTAAAACACTTTAACTGGTAACCTCATTAACACCTTAACTACTCATAACTTAATCACTGGTGATTTGCATATGCAAAAGTCAATTTTTAAATTTTATGAATAACACCTTATTCGATTTATTCTGGTTATGCAAAAAGAGGAGAGAGACTTCTGAGTGTAAAGCCTTTATTATATACAGTACAGTGGAAAGTAAAGGAATATATTAACGTGCTCACCAAGGTCATGAAAAGGCTGTGTTTTGCCTGCTTCCCCCAATAAGGTCCCAGGGCGGTTGCACTATTTCTTGTCTAGCTAAGACAAGTTTGTATGTCCTTCTGAACTTTGATTACATAAAATAATGAAGTAAGAATTTAGAAATTTCGTTTGATAATTTGTCATACCTTTTATTGAAAAAAATCTGTGATTCATTTGGAGAAGGACAACACAGCACTTTAATCCTGGTCTGCTCTGGAAAGACGTAGATTGAGACCGGAATTTTTTGCATCCCTTCTGCTGAATTGGATGTGGATCAGGCTTGCCATGGTGTGGTGAGTTGCTCAAGAAGACTTCAGTTAAGCCAGACCATCTCCAGCTCAATAAAGCTGAAGGAATGGAACTGAAGCAGCTTAGCCAGGTCTTGAGTCTTTGTGCTCCAAATTAGCTTTTTTCTGCCAACCCCTTTGTACCACACAGGTTACCCCAGCTCTGCCTCTTAGGCTGCACCTAGCCATGTCCTACCATGCACACAGCCCCACCCCAAACTTATACATGGAGACCTGCATATTGTCCCCTATATGCCACCTAGCGCTGCCTCCACAAAAAGCCACCCTGTCCTCTAAGCAACCAAAACATCCCAAAAGCTGGGGCAGCCTTGTGGTTGCCAGCACAGCACAGTTGTGTTGGTGTGAGTTAAAGCAGAGGTGGGTTTGAAGGTTGGATGTGAATATGGCATTTACTAAGCAAACAGCTTCTCACTGGGAGAAGAGCAGATACAGGACCTGATTAGAGACAGAGAGATATCCCTGGAAGATGAAGGAAATGAGTGGACTCTCTACTGGAGTGCAAAGTCTTTTGGTCTTCTTGCTTCCTCCTCAATTTGAGTGCTGCAAAAAATCTATGTCTGGGACATGGTGAAGCACCTTGTCATTTTTGCCCCAGTATGTTGTTCTCTGAAGCCTGCAGGCAGCCTGGAACTCTAGCTCAGAGTTTTGCCACTCTCTCCATTCTTACAAGGTTGTTCTCTTCTACACGTTTGGTGATTCTAGAACATGGACAGTGAATGCTCCATTATGCTCCATGTGGCTTTTAATTTTACTTTCTTCATAGCAATATCCAAGCACAAGTCTGAAGTGATGGATCTGCTGTTTGCCACTAACAGCTCAGCCTCATGGTTCTCTTGGGGAAAATTGTGCATTCAGAGCAATGCTTTGTTTTAATAGGTTTTGGTTTTCTTTTAATAGGGTCTTGTTTCTGTTCTATAGATATATCTATAAATAAAACAAATATGTATATATTTGTATGTATAAAACTATGTAAATGTACTTAACTTTTTTTTTCCAGAGAAGACAAGGCTCAAGTGGAGTGTCTCTTCTGAAAGGCAGAGGAGGATATTTAAGGTGGTTTTCAGTGGATACAAGAGTTCATTCCTTAGCCTGAGGCTCTGTCCTGAAGATGATATTGATAGGTGGACTTTATCCTCACAATGGAAATGGTCATTTTATCTTAGTAATGGAGTTTTAACTGCAGCCTTTATATCTTATATAAATGCACGAGAAACTGTGCTATTCCTCCCACCTGCTTTTCAAGAACATCAAAACCCCCAGAATTAGTGTTAAAAAGTCTAGGCCCTTGATAACCATCATCAGCTGGGATGCTGCCAGTGGTAAAAAGTTATCAGCAAGCTCCATCAGTAGGCTGAAATTGACTTCAATATCAGTTGAATGAATTCCTAACAAAAAAAATGCAGGTTTGCATTTGAGGCCTAAACTACCTGAGAGTGAGAAAAGATTAATATATTAAAAGAAGTGTTTCCTATCTGCCCTCAGACATTGTAATTAGCCTGTATGAGGCCAGAACTATGTATTATACATGAGCTGAGAGCATCCAAGCTATTTGTAGACTAGGAAACTTATCTACTTGTGTTCATACAGGGCTATGTTTTGGATTTGTGCTGAACACAGGGTTGATAATATAGAGATGTTTTTGTTATTGTTGAGCAGGGCATACACCGAGCCAAGGTCTTTTCTGCTTTTGTACTGCCACACTGGTGAGGACACTGGGGCTGTGTGGGAGGTTGGGAGGAAACACAGCTGGGACATGTGACCCCAACTGACCAAAGGGATATTTCAGACCATATGACATCATGCTCAGAATATAAAGTGGGGGGAAGGGGCTATTTGGAGTGATGGATTTTGTCTTCCCAAGTAATCATTGCACATGATGGGGGCCTGCTTTCCTGGAGATGGCTGAACACCTGCCTGCCCATGGGAAGCAGGGAATTATTACCTTATTTTGCTTTGCTTGTGTGCTTGGCTTTTGCTTTTCCTATTAAGCTGTCTTTATCTCAATCCACGAGTTTTCAAGCTTTTACCCTTCTGATTTCCTCCCCAGTCCAGCTGGTGGGGGAGTGAGTGAGCAGCTCCCTGGGGCTTGGTTGCTGGCTGGGCTTAAGGCACAACATTATTTGACAAGCAGTCATGCAGCACCTCTAAGCATAGACTTTAAAGTCCTTAATTTTAAACAATAGTCTCACAATCTGCAATTCCAATATACTGCTGTAAAATATCTTTACCATGTTCTGTATTACCTCTGTGGCCATTCATTCCTCAGTAGGCTCAGAAAGGATAATTTGAACAAGTTTTATTTAGTTTTGCCCATACTTCTTCAGCACAATAATATGCCTTGTTGCCAGGTTAGCAAGCACTCCTTGCTTTTCTGGTATTAAGAACATTCCGTATTCAATTCCAGTTATCTCTGTCAACCTCCAGCTTTGCAATCACACTCAGAGACCTTTTCATGATTCCTGTCTGGGGCACTGCTTTCAACACCCTCCCCATGGAAGTTATACTGTGTGTATAGGATTCTGTGACACAAAATATACATGTTAACATTTTTATCTGCACTGTAGATGAAGCTGCAGATCTGACCCAGATCAGGTGCACTAACTATAATATTAAAATTGCTTATCGTGATCTACAAATGGACGTGTGAAATTACAGGATTCATGATTTGCATTACACTGGAAGGACATACAAAGTGGGTGCAATGTGAAATAATCAGGTTTTATTCCTTTATGCTTAAGAAATATGTTTTAGAAATACTTTTAGGCCATTTTGTATACTGTGTTTAGGACAAGGGAATGAAAATCAGAAGGTGGCATCTCTACTTCTCTGAAGTTCTGAAGGGAAATTATATGGAGAAAGCTCTGCTAGCATGGGTAAGTTTTAATTACCTGCATACTCAGTCTTGATAGGAATTGAGATACAAACTGATATGTAAGAAACATGCAGTGTACCTTTGTATCTGCTTGTCCATCCTTCTGTGGAATCCTTTTTCCTGACACTACCTCCCTTAAACCCTAAGCCATGCTCACAAGCTCTATGCAAATGTGTTGCCAAACTGCATTGCCCCATGGTTGATGGGTTTTGGGAAGAGAAGATTGCAACCAGAGCCAGCCAGCTTACTCCTATAATAGCACACAGGCAATTTCTTCAAAAGACTACTAAATGTGCAGTTTTCTCTGGTTCTGCCTATCCCTTGCTAGTAGAGTGCATGGCAGTGAACAAGGACTAAAGTCATAGTGGTGGCTATAGATGTGGCTCTATAGAGAATAGGAAGTAGGTGTGAAACCCTTTTATTCATAGGGATGAATCTCCTTAGACCCACAAAATATGGACTATATTTAATATTCCAGTCTGAGCAGTGACATGCTGAGATCTGAGGCCGACTTCAGCTTGCTGTTTTATTTTAAAAAATGTGATTATGTGGTATCAGCTGGCATTGTCCGCTGTAGATGTGTGTCTGCACAGGGGAGAGGCTCTGAGTGTGCAGAGAGGGTTTAGGCTGCATCCCCCAAAGGTTTAGGCTGCTCTGCCCCTTGTGTCAGCAGGTGTCGAGGGATGCTGATGTTTTTAGGGATGCATTTGGGGCCAGACAGGGGCCATGCAATCTTTGCCTAGCCCAGAACACCTTTGCATTAGAGAGGAGCAGAAGGCTGCCCTGCTGCAGGGGAGAGCAAAGCTTGCTGGAAGTGCGTAGCAACTCTCCCACGACGTTTCTGTGATTTCAACAACTCTAACTGCCCCCAGCACAGCCCCACTGCATCCAGCTGCACATTTGCATGGTGGCCCACAACAAAATGAATGATAATTTTATGTTTTCCTTGAGTTATTTAATGTTATGAAACCCACTTGGATTTTGGACGAGGCTATGGACTTCGTGGAGATCTGGGGTAAGGAAACAGCCCAATTATGCCTTAACTACAGATTTTCATAACTGCAAAACACTCAAGTGTAGATCAAAGGGAGTGAAGGAGAGGCATCAGACATATGCCAGTGCCAAAAAACAAGGAAAAGTATTACAGACAAAAACTAGAGGAGATCAACATTGCCTCTGTCAGTGCGGCTCCTATCAGTACCTGCTTTCACAAGCTGGGCAGATCCTGTGCTACAAACCACCTGAGGAGCTTCATGTCTGGCTTTGTGGTACCTCCCCAGCACAGGCAGTCAGACCTCCACTGCCTGGGGTGCTTGGCAAAAATGCACTGGGTCTCTCCCATGAACGGGCACACACTTTTCCTTCCAGGCAACACCAGAAGAAAAACACAGGGACAGGCAAGGAGGTCTGGTTTGGAAAGACCAGTCAAGGAAACAATGAGCAGAAGACTCAGCATCTTCCACTAGTGGGTCCCAAAGGAAAAGGCAAACCAAAGTTAGGGCTTTGGGTACTTGATTGCATCTGTTTGGTAAATGATGCCCTCGATATGAAGGATAAAGTTAGAGACCCCTTTGTTTTCTCCCCCTGGTTTGTGAAAGAGAGGAGTTCAACACAGTATATCAAGTGGCTGAGTCATGAATCAGAAGACTTCAGCAGCAGAGTACAGCAGCAAAACATAAAATTAAGCACTTGCCATCTCTGAAACAGGGACTTTCCAGAATGGTTGGGAATCTTCATTATTTATGCTGCACAATTAAATATTCACCATTTCCTGCTAAATTTAGGTTTATTGAAGTAAACAATAATGCATAAGGGCAGAACTGGACAATTCAATTTTTAGGTATTAATAATTCAGAACCATATTTGAAAACAACAGAGGGATCTGTACAGCACATCATAGAGGTTTTTATTATATCCACCCACTACCTATCCACCCACACAGAGATCTGGATACCGTTTCTACTTGGAAACAATATAGCATCATCATATCTTGGGCTTAAGTATACAGATATACAGGATACATTTACAAGAATGCAGTGTTTTTTGTTCAGCTGGATGACTCATTCTTTTTTCCTGCAACCAAATCAGCCTCTTATTACTTAAAGTTGATATTGACAAACATTCATTCTTAGGATAAGAGAAACTATGTTTATCAGATTACATGAAAATAGAGAAAACTGTATTTTGCAATGTGAATGTAGAAAATATTGTGGGATAAAACTCTGACACAGAGCTCTCAATTTTAGTATTACTTTTAAAATCTGAATGCTTTTGTTTATCATATTGTCATTATTTATCTTGCTGTAGCTTAAGGGCTGTTATCTGTGTGGTCTGCCTTCACCATCAGCACAGCCACAGCACAAAGAGCTATGTGGGGTGTGAGGAAAGGGCAAGAGAAGAAAAGGAGAGACATCTCCTAGGGATGTATTTTTACTGCAGTCTAGGGTTGTAGTTTTATTTAAGGACTGATACCTTTGCTGTCTTTCAAAAACTTCAAGATTGATTTGGCACAGCTTAAGGAGGTTTCAGAGTTTTTGCTTGTCCATGGTGCCGAGCAATGCCTACAAAGACATAAGCATCACTCCTGCCTTATCAGCTTCAGTATTTCTTCATCCCAGCTGCCACCCTCAGGATGCACAGGGCTGAGGAGAAATTCATGTAAGACTGATTTCAGCTTTGTGGAGATCAGTCTAGATGCTGCTCCATAGACGCTGTATAAGAGATTCAACAAGAGATTTAACAACATAGGGACCCAAATTTAAGCTGGAGAAAGAAGATGAATTTCCAGCAAGTAAATTCCATTGAGGGTTCAAATTAGGAAAAGACACGAGATATACCTCAAGTGAAAGAGGTAAACAGCTCTGTCCTTTCAATTAAGTTGTTTCAGGTTTATTTAGGTGGAATGAAGATAAGAACTTGCCTGGAAGGAGCTTTCTTTATTTTATAGCTATCTGGTTATTTTTCCTGCTGCCCAGACCATCTGTTCCATTGGTGGGTATGTCATCATTCACACACCCACTGAATGCCAAATTAATCCAAGTCACACAGTTTACACCTCCCTTCTGACTTAGACCAAACTATATTCTGTGCCGGCATAAAATAGGCATCAGAGCTAAGTTTGCCTCACTCACTTCCAAGGAGGAAAGGGTGAGCTTTCTGACTTACTGTGATCCCTTAAGGAGACAACCATAACACACCAGAACTTCTGTAGCAGGTCCACCACAGCTCGTCAGCCCTGGGCAATAATGGATGAAAAGCAGAAACAGAGGAAGGGCACAGCCATGCTACCAGACCCCTCTCTCACGCTCCCAAGGTCTGCATCTTTGGAAAACTCTGAGTCTCCATATCTAGGAACTCTCAGCATATTCCCTTTACATGAGTCTCTTAAGCCCACAGAGACTTTTTGTGCCTGCAGCCTCCTGTGGCAATGAGCTACAGAGTTGAACTGTAGTTTGAAAAGTTACCTCCTTTTGCTTTATTTGAAACTATCACTATTGATTCCACTTGATGCTATATTGGAAGACAGCAAACACTAATTCTCTATCTGCTTCCTTCTAGCCACTTCAGATTATATAGACATTTATCCTGAGCCCTCCCTGATTTTCTTTCTCTCAGACAAAGGTTCCTGTTGACCATTTCGCACACCAGAACTGTTCCAGATTTTGCATCATCTTTGTTTTTTTCCCCACACACTTTTCTGAGCTGGGCTGATGGGGACAGAACAGCTCACACTATTCAAATGCAGTCACACAGTAAATCTGTACAGCAACTTCATGCTATTTTCTGATTTGCTCTTAATTTCCTTCCTAATATTTGATTTGCTTTTTTAAATGCTACTGAGCACTGAGCTGACATTTTCATAGACCTCTATAATAACCTCAAGATTGCTTCCCACAGTAGTAACAGCTAATTTGGAGACTCTCATTACATATTTTTTCTCCCATGTGCATTACTTTACATTTATCAATATTGAGTTCAGGTGCATTTTTATTTCCATGTCATTTTGCATTATGATATCCCTCTGCAGCTCTTAGCAGCTGGCTTTAAATTTACTTCTTTGAATAACTCATTATTATCAGCAAACTTTGTTCCTTCATCTCATCTTGTTTTGGAGGTCACTTAGGACTAGATTAATCAGTGCATTCCTGAGGAATACACTGTATTAATATATAATATAAAATACATTATATGTAATATGTAAGATATAAGATATGAGACATAATAAAAACATGTAATACATTTCAGGAGGATTCCACTGGTCATCTTCCTCCAAGGATTTTTATCCTTTGTGTCCTATCTTTTAACCATTTATTTCTTCAAGACATTACATTCTTTTTATCTCGTCACAGCATAACTTCTTTATCTTCAGGTGAGCTTTGTCCCACTGAAAATGCAGCTTAATGATTTTGAAAGGAATTTGAAGCTTTATATTTGAAAGGAACTTAGACTCTACAGAGACAAAACCAAACTCGCTCTTTTTTGTCACAACTCAAAAAATTTAATCTCTCCCAATGATCATGAAAGGGTGCCCGAGACAAAATTCTGCTGCCTAGGCAAGCCCCAAGGACATTCATGCTCCAAATGAAGATGCACATAGACATCTACAGAAACAAAGATTGCACCTGTTTGCAAAGATTTAGGTTCGTTCTGCATTTGATTCACTGAGATGTGCTAGAACTTTATGGCAGTTGAGGAGTATAATTAGCTGTGCTTTAGGAAGTGAATTTGTTGATCTAGGTTTATGTCAAGAGTGAGGGAGACCGTGGCCTGCAGAGATGAGGTCACTGAAATGTGTGGTTGGGATACAACTTTGGGAACTGCCAGCAGATTTGCAGACCTGCGAGGCAAGCAGTAATGATGGCCTTGAGAAGAAAGGGCAGTAGAGGCAATTACAGAGTCAGACATTTCACAAGGCAGTTCTGCACTGAATGCCGGAGCAGCAGAGATTTAGTGTTAGGGGCAGTCAAACTAATAGCAACAGAATATATTTAATAATAGGGAATTGTGAAACTTAAGGGTAAACACATAATTGTCATATAGTACTCCTTGTTACAAGATATTGCCAAAATGACAATTTCATCAGAGTTTAGATTCAGCATGGACTAAATCAACTGTGGAGTGGCAGGTCCGTCTTTTCAACTCTGCTACAGATGTTGTGAAACAGCTTTCTCTAGTGATTATTCCCATCCACCTGCCCTGTGTCTCCTTGCCTAGTGCTAACCACATTTTTCATATGCCTATTAATTCACTAAAATCTATATTCCTTTCCGACAGCTTTTTTTCCCTTTTCTTGACAAAAAGACATTCTATATCTGTTTTCATCTTTTACTTAAAAAAACTTGGAGTATTTAATGCTCTCGGTTCTTCAAGATCCTCAGATGAATAGGCTTCATCGCCTTGATCCCAGGGTGTATCAGAGTTGGCCTTTTAGCTGGGAAGAACCTTAATTCCTCCTCTCTTTCTGTCTAATTTAAAAGTAGGTTCCTCCACTCAAAATATTGATGCACTTAAAATAAAATGTCATCAGAGCACGAGAGGATTGAACTTGCTGATCTGGAACATGAGTCAGGGAGCGTTAACAGTGAGTAAGGCTGGTGAAGGCTAACCCATTTCTTGTAAATGAGCCAGCATCTGGAAGAAGCTGTGGTAACCTGTAGAAAATTTTGACTGAAAGTTGGTGGCTGAAAGGCAGGTTGTAAAGCAGAGACAGCACCGTGCTGAAGCAGGGAGCTGTGGCATGGCTGTGAAATGGTCTCCCAGGTCATGGCAGCTCAGGGGCAGCTGTAGCTGAGACCAAGGCGGATAGAAAAGAAGACACAGCAGTGGCCCCTCGGGTACAGCTCTGAAAGGCAGGGCAGTGACTACTGCTTCTGAACCCAGGGAATTTTTTTGGTTCAGAGTGTCTGTGGTTGACAAGGGAGGTAGTCTGAAGGAAGCTGGAAGCCTGTGGGGAAAAGGTGGGGAATTCCTGTTGCTGGAGCTGCAGGCAGGCATGATGCAATGCACCTCCTCTCCACTGTGGCACCAGCCTCTCCAAAGGCCAGGCTGGGGGGCTGTGCAATAAGGCAGCAAAACACGGCAGCAAAACATGTGTGTCTCAAAGAAGTGGCTGCTTTAGCGCCAGTAGTGAGCAAGTGTGCTCCACAGTGAGTTCCTATGGCCAAACAAGGTCAGGGAGTCTGAGGCAGAGGGAGCAAAAGACCATCAGCATGTCCAGATGAGAGAGAAGTCTCTGAGAACAGAAATTTGACACAAAAAAATCTGGTGCCAGGGCCCCAGGGGCACCCCCAGCCCTGACGCTCCCTGCCAGCCCCCGGGGCTTCCCACAGCTCAGCACCCCATGTCAGCCCCCAGGGCTGTCAGCCCTTGCCCCAGTCATGCTGCAGCAGGGTCACTCTCCAGCTCCCCACAGCCCTGCCCAGCCATGGCCCCCACCACACCAGCCCACCTGAAGGCCCTGTGCCCATTCCCTGAGTGATGCCCAGGGTTGGGGCTGCTCCTGGCCAGGGGTGGGATGGAACCCCACAAAGAGCTCCTGGCCAGGCATTTGCTGAAGCAAGATTCATTTCTGGTCAAGCAGCTGTCTCAGCACATTCCAAGCAGGGCTGGGAGAACAATTTTGTAGCACCGGGGCATTGTGACCATGGCAGTGTTGATTCATTGCCTGTATCACATTTCTCAGGCAGAAGACAAGATGAGGTTTTGTGCCAGGCCCTAAAATGTTGGGTTGATTCCTGTGAGCATTAAAGCTTATGGCTGCGCCCACGTACCTCATCTCCTTGTCACTCCTGAGAACCCCTCCTGCTCCCTATGCCACCACAGCTTGTGTCTGGTGAATGCCAGTGTCTCCATGCTTGGGAAATTTGGTAGGTGCCTGTGGGGGGTAGTGGGGGATACACTCACAGGTGTCACTTCACTCTGCAAGAGCTGCAGGGATAAGCAGCCGTCCTTGATAACTCATATAGTGTGTAGGCACTGCCACAGAGCTCTCCTAGTGCTTGTGGAGCTGGGATAACAGTTCAGAAGCAGTGCTTCAGCCTGAAGATCTGACTGCAAGACACTGGAGTACAGTCACAGGATGATACTTCAAGAGCAATTCTACAGCTGGCTGTCTCCACTCCATACATTAGACTGAACAGACTTTTTTGTCAGTAAAAAGACAGGTGTTCAGATGTCTAAGCCTTTCATACAATTTAAAAAAAAAAAAATTGCAATTATTTCATGTGTAAACTCTTTGTGTTTAACTAGCAAGATGTGTAAGGCAGAAGATAGAGAGGTTTCTTGGGGTAGACTTTTTGTCAGACCTTTCCAGAAAATCACAATATGAAATAATTTACCACTGCAAAATGGCCCTGAGTATTTTTTGTCACATTTGTTTCTGCTCAGGTGTCACCAATGTTCTTTGCTGGCTGAAAGGATTTGGGAAGCAGATTGACACAGTGGAAATTCAGTCAAGCCAGATGCACATGCCTACAAGCGAGGTCATGAATCCTGTGTTACAAGGATAAATGAGGTCAGGATTCACAAAAGAGAATGAAGTACCACTGAGCCACAGACATGCTGGTCCTGTAACCCTCCCCTTTACCCTGGAGATGGTTGTATGGTTTGCTCCTGCCTGGACCAACTGCCACGCTGTGTTTCTGGAGGCATGGGGTGAGGGGCAAACCTGTATCTTAGATTTTGCAATGGCTACTTGTTCTTGGAAACCTGTTCGCATCTTCTCATTTTCTTAATTTCATTGCATTTGCATGCTACTTAAGGGTTAATAATCTCTATAGGTCCATTGAGAAGCTAGACACTTTTTGTTGACGAACACCCTCACTTCCTACAGAACAAAGTAGCATGGATCATGAATATTTCTCCAAGAAGATTTCTGTAATTTGAGAGAAGAATTTACAGACGTGTTGGAGAGCAACATGCAAAAAGGGATCAAGAGTGTTGTATGATCAGTGCAGTAACCTAAGCATTAGGCAGTCACTTTGGGGAGCTGCAGAGTTGTGTCTTCTTCAGGAAGACATTTTTATATAGCAGGGATTCCTTGGGGGGGGGGGGGGGGGGGGGAAGAGAAAATGCTTGTGCACAGAGAACTCTAAGCCAGGGATCTTGGAAGTTTTATTAAAGGAAGGCCTTCAATGGCCATAGTGTGTGGCAGCTGGCTGTATAACAGTGTCCAGTCTTTATGTTCAATAGATGTAATATTGAAAATGGACTTTGAGAAAGATAGTATGTAAAATCTCACAGGGGTATATGTTCCTAAGGGTTAATAGAACCTTTATTTTCTATTGGTATGCTTCAAAATGGCTAACTGTGAGTTTCATCCTAAGTGGTGCTGGACCACTGAAAGCAAGTAGTGCTTTTGTGAGTCTTATTTTATCAGAACTCTTGTGCTTTTGGACAGACTGGAAATGGAAAGAGAATTGCAAATCTTTTTTTGTAATAAATGTTTTGTGGCTCTCAATCTGCTTCTCAGTGGGTGGAGACAGGTAGCATGCAGAAAATAATCTCTTACTGGTAACTGAAAAAATGTAAATATAGATGTGGAGTGTAAAAGCTTTCTGGCAAATGTAGACCTGGCTCCTATGATAGGAATGACAGCACAGCAAAGTAGAGCTCCATGCAGGTGTGCCATTTCTGACAGAAGCCCGCTATCATGAAATTCATCTGCAGAAAGCAAACAGAATGGCTTTCTGTCTTTGCTTCAGTTTGTGTGTGGACTATTAAGAATGAAGGGGGAATTATGCGATTCAGGCACAATATGGAGTTGCCTGACAGATTGCAGACAGATGTAAGTTTGCTTCGCCTGTGCTCTGCACTGACTGAAGCTCAGCTAATATATTCTATTTCTCCATCAGGCCTATTGCATCAAGCTCAGCATTATGCTGATAATGCAGTCACATGGCCTCTGCATCCAAACTGGCTTGCTTCCCACCAGCTTGAAGCAAACTTGCATCTTCAAAATATGATGTAGACATAACCTTTTAACAGGGCAGCACTTCTCAGCCTGTATAATATGGAGCTGGGACATGCTCAAAGCAAAAGGGAAAGGATCAGAGGTTGTTCAAACTCTTTGAAGTACAAGGGATTTGAAGATATGTGGGGTTCATAGGAACTTGGAATGGGTTACAGGGAATAGGAGCAGATGGTGGCTTGACTGACAAGTAGAGATTCTGAGTGTCTAAGTATACCAAACTAAGTGGGTCCCTGGAAGCAGAAAATTGAACAGAGAATGTTTCACACAAGCTTGTTACTATGGCTATTCCCTGACTAGCAGATTCCACCTGTGTGTGAACATCCCTCTTTATTTCTGTGATATGTTCCCTACTTGTGATACAGGGCAACCAAGCAATTTGATTACTGCCATGCTGATACAGATGCTCTGAGAGATTTCATTTGCACACAAGATGCCATTTTGTCATGAAAATGGAAATATTGATTGCTCCATAAATTATACTGATTATAAGTCAGAGCATAGCAGGGACTAGTGAGATGGCTAGAGAATGTCAGAAAGAATGCACCTACTTCCTTCCGAGCAGGAAAAAAGTGTAACTCTTTTATTTAGAGTATTAGTCACGATTCCTATATGCACTCATGGTTAATTCTAAGTGCTTTTTGCTTTAAATTTGAAACTTCATGTAGGAGCTTCCTTTTTTAAACTTTGTTTAAAACAAAACCCAGTGAAATAGAGACTAAGATTCTAATGGGCTCTAAGTGCCCTACTCTGCTAAAAGTCAAATTTTCTTTATATTTGGAAGGACTACCTGTACAGCAGTTACCATAAAGACAAATATATTGTGCAGACTCAAATTTCTCCTTTTCCCTAAACAGTGCACATCACTCCTTTAAAATGCAAAAGGATTTAAAAAATATTATTATTGTCCTAGTATGAAATATATATATTGTTTCCTGTATAATGGAGATGTTTTCTAAGCTTAGGCAAATTCTGTTCAGTGTCAAAATGTGTATGTCCACCACTTCCAGCTTATTTTCCAGAGAAAAGGATGTATTAAGTGAAAACATTTATAATCCTGGCAATTGATGGAAATGAAAACAGCAATTCCTACTACAATAGAAGTGTGTGTGTGTACAACCTAACCACCAGTGCAAGTATTATGTTATTCACTTGGATTTGTATGCTAAGAAAGGTTGACATAATTTAGCAATCATTTTATTTTTATAATGTTAATATAAAGTTGCAAATATAGTTATTTACAGGGCCCTATATTTAATCTTGTGTCTAATTTGCCATTTACTGTTTAAAATTAATACCTTTCATGCCTTAAAAAGTTTGTACACAATTAAGCTTTCTCCAGGACCTTCACTCATTGACAAAATGGCCCTGTCCTGCTTTCCACTGTAGCAGGACTGGCTCCTATGTCTTTTGCTATTCTGAGATTTCTAGTGTTGAGATGCTGAATGTTTTTACCTCCAGGTGACATTTGTAGCCTCATGTGTTGTTTAAACAAAGGACTTTTTCAATGAATAAAAGACTGTACCAGTCTTCTATGAAATTAATGCAGGTGGTTTGAGGCCAGGGAAAGCATTCAAATAATGTAACTCTTGGGTGATCTACCAGATTGCTATTACATCAACCTTTTTTCTTATTTCAATTTTTATTAAAATCTTGATGATAAAGATCTAACTTGAGACAACTTCTCGGAAAACCCAGAATGATTTCTGAAGACTCTGATGATTTTGCATATGATTTATAAAGCAAAAACTTGCTTTTCATTTGTTTTAATTTCCTCAAGCCTCTGTTGTGGTGTCTCATGCAGAGTAGAGTGTGAATATATAGTTTCAAGACTTCAAAACCGCAGCATAATTACCAATGCTTACTAACCAGCTGAGCAAGCCACTTCCCCCCTGAATAGTGGAATAATTGTTTCTTGACTTAAGAAAAAGAGTGAAGGGTCCATGGTTTGGCCTCATAGAACCAGTAAATGGAAAGAGCCTGGCCTGCTTCAGCAATGGCCACTTTGCTGTGCTGAAGACATGCTTGTGCTTCTCCCTCAGAAGATCCCATCTAAAGGCAGTTGCCTTTCTGAGTGGTGAGAGATGGATGTCCTGGAGGTACACATTTAAACTGTTAATAATCTTATGTCAAGACCCCTATAAAAGCAGTGGATTTATCCCTTATTACTTCAGTAAAGTACTCCACTACTTCCCCAGTGGACACTCCAGTCCTGAACTGCCATTAACCATTAGAAAGATTTTCCAAAAGGTCATCTGAAATCTCTCATGCTGTAGCATAAACCATTACTTTTTCCCCTCTGTCTTCAGTCCCATGGGAATTTATTCATTCAGGTTATTTTGCAATAATGTATTAAATATTGAAAGACTTCTCACATCCCCCCTTTTCTAGACTAAACAACCCCATTTTTTCTTATAACTCCTCTCCTTGTCTACCCTGGGCTTTTTCCAGATGATCTCCATCTTTCCTAAAGCATGTGATATAAACAGCTGTGCACAGAACTCCACTTGGCTTATATACATGACCTCTGTCTCTATGAGACTGCCTTTATTCCTGAAATATTCAGCTCTGAAGCTACATCAGTAAAATACATACCTACACAGCATAATGTACAATATATAACAAAATATATGTAGGAGAGGAGAGTAAGGTTCTGTAGGAATCTTCTTGGTAGGGTACAAACTGGCATTGGTGGAAAATTGATACTGAGCAAAACATGGCATCAGGTGTGAGGTGTTTTGTAAAACCTTGGGGCAGGTATAAGGAAGTAGAATATGATTAAATGAAACTAGTTAAGAGACTTAGAGAATTAATATGCCTACCTATTTAGTACTCAGCCCTTTCAGAGCACTAACCTGAAAAATTAAATCTGTTCATCTTATTCTAGGCCAAACTTAAACAGGTATCAGTACACTGACTGTATTTTCACTAGCTTCAAAGTGGGAATATCTAAGTATTCAAGACCTCAGCCTTGGTTGCTGGAAAATAGCAGAGCTGAAGTGTAGACAATAAGCCTTACACTACTTTGCATTGAGTGTTTACTCCTTGAGCCATGTTTTAGAGTAAGTGGAGATTCCTAAAGGTTAAAAAACTTCCTAGCACTTTATTTGCCTGTATGTTAGGAGATCCTAAGCTCAAGCTTTTCTGAATCCAAGTTAGGAGGGAAGATTCCTGTCTCTGTCACTGAACACTTGAAAAGAGCCAGTGCATCTCAAATACTTCTCCTTTTCTTAGCTAGAGGTGAAATTTAACCAATTGAACAAGTGACTGGAGAGAAAGTGATAATTGTGTTAAGAAATGGAAAAACAGCGGTGAGTGCAAGATGTAGTAATTTCCCTTTTCCTGGTTTCTTTGATACAAAGCTATTTGTGGAAAAGGGAAACCTAGTCTAGAGGGACTGACTGACTCAACAACAGTTTGCCTGAAAGGAATCCACTGCTTGCTTTCCCCAGTTCACTTCTCTCGTGCTTTCCTGACAGTTCACAGATTACTTCACTGCCATAAGAAATGGGTCATCTCAGCAGCACTGTAGCAAACGCAGCAGAGCAGAGCGAGGGCTCGGCCTTCTGAACATTCCCAGTGCACTCTGGGAACAAAAGGGCATCCGGCTTTTCTCCTGACGCAGCTCAGTGCCCATTGCTTTGGGGGCAGTGGTGGTTAGGGTGGCAGTCACTAAAGATATTAATCTCTCCCTTAAGTGACTCACAGATCAGGATCCCTTGCCGATTTTACCCCAGCTGCCTCTCCTCCCCTTTGATTTTCTCTGGAGTTAGACTTTTTTATCTCCTCAAAATGGAAGCTTTAATTGTCCTGCTGTTAAACCTCATTGCGGTTGCAATACATGTAATTAGATGACCTCAGGCAAAAAGTGAGTCTTTCAATAAATTGGCATTGTTATTGGCTGCCAGTCTACTGACCCGCTGCTTCTCATCTCTTGCATTTACTCCAAAAACTGAGCAGCGATCTAAGTTGATCTGGTTTTTTATTTCAAGGGTGTGCCAAAGAAGTTTATGTAGACTTCTACATACTGCCCTATAAAATTTTTCTTTATTTCACATATCCAGTAGGCATATAGTAGAGTAGGCATTAAATGTAATGTTCAATACATATTGCCAAAGGAAGTATGTTTAGAAAGCATGGCTAATAGTGTATGGACAAATTCCATTTTGTTTCCCACTGATATTAAGGCTGACAGACTGTTAGTTGCATGATCATTAGCTAAAGTGAGCTCCACAGCAATGCTTGAGGCAAAATAATAATAATATGGTGGCAGATGCAGCAGGAACAGCACAAGTCAGCAGCACCCAGCCAGCAGTTAGCAATTCTTTTGCTTATTAGCAGAATGTTCAGTCCAGGCAGAATTGTTAGATTGGGGTTTTTTAATTAATTTGTCTTTCTGAATCCTTCCTATCTTCAGATCTTGCATCCTTATTGACATCAGTTTTTCAAAGCAATACCTAGACAATATGAATTTAATTTTCTTTGAACGGGCATATGGGTAAGGGAAGTTTTTTATGGCCTATGAGACTCTGTGTGTTTTATAGCAGCATGCATTGTTCGAGTTCCTAATTACTGAGGCATTTAAAAATAATTTATGCATGTTTATTATTAGCGCCCCAAAATTATAATGTAAAAATCTGTGTCCTGATGCCTATCCCTAGGATTGGAACACAAAATTACACCAAAAATCTGTCAGTAAAAAAACCCCTGCTCTTTATTGTCTTTTTCATTCAAATTCAGAAAAAAAACCAGGAGGATAGTAAGGACTTAAATACATTCTTCATGATATGTGTTTCTTACACTGACTGTCATAACAGTTATAGATTTTATAGGTTTGCTGAAAGTCAACCAAATGTGAAACAACCTATATGGAGTTGTGTTTGGTCGCTGAGGGACACATCCATGAAGAACCATGAAGTCATATTTCATAATGACATATCTGCAATGCATGGTTAAGCCTTCAAATTTTACAGGCATGGCAAGTTATTGTAGTCTAATTTTAGTTTTTACTTCTGTTTCCAACTGAAGTCAGCCAGTTCTCCACGTTATTTAAAATTTCTTCAGACAGTGTCTGGTTTCCTGCTGTCCTCTCAAGAGTGAGTCAGTTCAGCAGCACCACTCTGACCACCGCAGTGTTGTGCTGTGCTGGGAGGCATTGTAACGCACCCTTCAGAATGTGGTTGGAACAGGGCTACAGAGCCCGGAAAACTATTTCAAGTGGTGTGTGTGTGCATTGGTCAGCCTGGACAAGGGAAAGCTCTGGGAGGACCTCATTGCAGCCTTCCCATACTTACAGAGGGCTTATAAAAAAGGAGGGAGTGTGACTTCTTACATGGGCAGATAGTGACAAGATAAGTGGGAAGGTTTTTAAACTAAAAGAGGAGAGATTTAGAAAAGATACTAGGAAGGAATTTACTCAAAGGATAGTGAGGCACTGGCACAGGTTGCCAAGAGAAGTTGTGGATGCCTCATCCTGGAAGGGTTCAAGGCCAGGTTGGATGGGGCCTTGACAAACCTGGTCTAGTGGGTGGCATCCCTATCCACGGCTGGGTGGTTGGAACTAGATGTCCCTTCCAATCCCAACCATTCTATGATTTAGCCAGATTTTTCCTTAAACAGAGTGACTAGTTAAGGCATTAGAATTACCTAATTCTTTACTGATACCTAGGTCTCATAGGTGTTGAGGAATTTTCTCCACTTTTCCCTTTTAGGAACATGTCAGAAGTCCTTTATCTTCTGATATTAACCAAGGTGCCTGCAGTCTGGTCTAAAAAGGCTTGATCACACACACAAAAAGAAAAAACTCAAGTGCTAGACTGGACTGATTTTAAAGTGATATTCGACAGAAGTGAGTAAATAATGGATGCTCCTTAATTATAGCACATGTACAAGCACTTGTGATTTCTCTTA
>VZTX01001062.1:544911-564973 GCA_013400915.1 Pardalotus punctatus | reverse complement strand
CTTTAATTGTCCTGCTGTTAAACCTCATTGCGGTTGCAATACATGTAATTAGATGACCTCAGGCAAAAAGTGAGTCTTTCAATAAATTGGCATTGTTATTGGCTGCCAGTCTACTGACCCGCTGCTTCTCATCTCTTGCATTTACTCCAAAAACTGAGCAGCGATCTAAGTTGATCTGGTTTTTTATTTCAAGGGTGTGCCAAAGAAGTTTATGTAGACTTCTACATACTGCCCTATAAAATTTTTCTTTATTTCACATATCCAGTAGGCATATAGTAGAGTAGGCATTAAATGTAATGTTCAATACATATTGCCAAAGGAAGTATGTTTAGAAAGCATGGCTAATAGTGTATGGACAAATTCCATTTTGTTTCCCACTGATATTAAGGCTGACAGACTGTTAGTTGCATGATCATTAGCTAAAGTGAGCTCCACAGCAATGCTTGAGGCAAAATAATAATAATATGGTGGCAGATGCAGCAGGAACAGCACAAGTCAGCAGCACCCAGCCAGCAGTTAGCAATTCTTTTGCTTATTAGCAGAATGTTCAGTCCAGGCAGAATTGTTAGATTGGGGTTTTTTAATTAATTTGTCTTTCTGAATCCTTCCTATCTTCAGATCTTGCATCCTTATTGACATCAGTTTTTCAAAGCAATACCTAGACAATATGAATTTAATTTTCTTTGAACGGGCATATGGGTAAGGGAAGTTTTTTATGGCCTATGAGACTCTGTGTGTTTTATAGCAGCATGCATTGTTCGAGTTCCTAATTACTGAGGCATTTAAAAATAATTTATGCATGTTTATTATTAGCGCCCCAAAATTATACTGTAAAAATCTGTGTCCTGATGCCTATCCCTAGGATTGGAACACAAAATTACACCAAAAATCTGTCAGTAAAAAAACCCCTGCTCTTTATTGTCTTTTTCATTCAAATTCAGAAAAAAAACCAGGAGGATAGTAAGGACTTAAATACATTCTTCATGATATGTGTTTCTTACACTGACTGTCATAACAGTTATAGATTTTATAGGTTTGCTGAAAGTCAACCAAATGTGAAACAACCTATATGGAGTTGTGTTTGGTCGCTGAGGGACACATCCATGAAGAACCATGAAGTCATATTTCATAATGACATATCTGCAATGCATGGTTAAGCCTTCAAATTTTACAGGCATGGCAAGTTATTGTAGTCTAATTTTAGTTTTTACTTCTGTTTCCAACTGAAGTCAGCCAGTTCTCCACGTTATTTAAAATTTCTTCAGACAGTGTCTGGTTTCCTGCTGTCCTCTCAAGAGTGAGTCAGTTCAGCAGCACCACTCTGACCACCGCAGTGTTGTGCTGTGCTGGGAGGCATTGTAACGCACCCTTCAGAATGTGGTTGGAACAGGGCTACAGAGCCCGGAAAACTATTTCAAGTGGTGTGTGTGTGCATTGGTCAGCCTGGACAAGGGAAAGCTCTGGGAGGACCTCATTGCAGCCTTCCCATACTTACAGAGGGCTTATAAAAAAGGAGGGAGTGTGACTTCTTACATGGGCAGATAGTGACAAGATAAGTGGGAAGGTTTTTAAACTAAAAGAGGAGAGATTTAGAAAAGATACTAGGAAGGAATTTACTCAAAGGATAGTGAGGCACTGGCACAGGTTGCCAAGAGAAGTTGTGGATGCCTCATCCTGGAAGGGTTCAAGGCCAGGTTGGATGGGGCCTTGACAAACCTGGTCTAGTGGGTGGCATCCCTATCCACGGCTGGGTGGTTGGAACTAGATGTCCCTTCCAATCCCAACCATTCTATGATTTAGCCAGATTTTTCCTTAAACAGAGTGACTAGTTAAGGCATTAGAATTACCTAATTCTTTACTGATACCTAGGTCTCATAGGTGTTGAGGAATTTTCTCCACTTTTCCCTTTTAGGAACATGTCAGAAGTCCTTTATCTTCTGATATTAACCAAGGTGCCTGCAGTCTGGTCTAAAAAGGCTTGATCACACACACAAAAAGAAAAAACTCAAGTGCTAGACTGGACTGATTTTAAAGTGATATTCGACAGAAGTGAGTAAATAATGGATGCTCCTTAATTATAGCACATGTACAAGCACTTGTGATTTCTCTTAAGATGTATTATTAGAAAATTTTCAACCACTTCTTCTTATGTTTTTATGAAGTTTCTGAGCAATAGCATGGTGTCAGCTATTTAAGCTTACTAGTCAATAAGTCATATGGCACCCAGTCTCCACCTCCCCCAGTCTCCTTACAGCTTCAGTTCTGGGGTCCTGCATGTCAATAGATGAATTTAAAACTGTGCCTGGAGGAAGCCTGTGAGATTGAAGCACACAGTTTGATACTGCCCACATTAGGGAGGGATTTACCTGCTGTCCTAAACTCAGAAATGTGTGAGCATTTCTAGCAAGAGTAATTGCTCATGCTAATGCAAGCTCATCAGCCATGCATACTTGCATATGCAGCTTTGTAAGAAATGAAGTGTAAATACTGCTGTCAATCAACATTTGAATCGACCAAATGTTTGTGGCAAACCAATTCAAGATAATATGAACATGTTAAAAGTGAATTCACTCTGAAATTTCATCACTTCATTGTGAGAGTATTTGCAGTGCTGACCCATCTCCACCTGGAGCTTTATCATTGCTATGATTTTTTTTCTAGTTCTAAAATTGTTCTTGTAATAATAGAAATGTGAAATTTGCTGACAGATTTCCCAGTGTGCTATGATGGGCTGAAGATGCTATTTTAAGCACCCTTGTGAGAAAAGCAATTGGTACTATATGCACTGAGCCCTGATTCAGTAAGAATTGGTGCAGGATCCCTGCTTCATGTTCAAGCTATAAGAAACTTTGAAGAGGGAACTCCACATAAATGAATGGATAGAAACACTGCAGGATGGAAAAGCAAATTACTAATTGTGCTAGTAATAGAGAGCTGAAGATTACTCAGAAAAGTTCAGGTCTAGTCAGAGTCTCAGCTGATGAAAATGGGCAGAAATTCAATTAATTCAACAGGGTTATAATTATTTTACACTTATTCAGGATTTGATCTTACATCTAAATGTGAATTTATTTAATCACAATTTAATCACAGCTTCTGTCCGTTGAATACCCTTACATCTTGTTGTTCTGCAATGAAGACGAAACTGGTTTCCATCTCTGTATGCTCAACTTGAGCAAACTGGGAAGGCAGTGGAACAGGCAGATCATCTAAACTCTTTGGTAGATGAGAGATTTCTAAAAGAGATATATATTTTTAATTTAACATCATCTGCGCCTGGAAGTTGAAATTGATTTTAAGGGTGATCGTCCAGATCATCGCCTCCTAAAATGGCCTGGGAAAAGAAGAAGTTAGTAAAAAGAGTAGTTAGTAGTTTTAGTTAGTCTGCTGTTGATATATGAAGTATAGTGAGCTGAATTAATTCCATATTTCTTTTCAGTTGAGGCTGGATTTAGCTGGAGATTATCTCCTGGCATGGCATGAAGTTAAATGTGATTCAGAAACTCACTCTCTATAATAACTTTAGTGGTTTTGTGCTTACTTAATTTTATTTTGTCAAGATCAAATTAAGCCAATTCTAGCCCATTAGGGAGGTGTGTGCACGATGAGCCTGGGGAATGGAACAGAGAACAAGCCTTTGGACTGCATGGATGCCAGCCCGGACAGATCTCATAGTCTCTTCCCAGGGGGTATGGAAAGAATGATGGAGCACAGCCGATTTTATCTGTGTGTGATACTGTTATTAAAAGGGAATTTCAGGGTGTGGAGTTAACCCTCAGAAGTCTGTAACTACCCACATATGTCACATAATACGTGTCAGGTAAAATACATTTGGTTTACCCTGGTTAGTCTTGCTCTTTGTTCTTATAATTGCCTTTACCCCCTGGTGTTCTCCCCGGTGTTATTGCAAATGGAGAAGTTTAGGCCTTCTCCACATCCCCACTATTTTCTCTGTCACTCAAGAAAAATCTCCTTCAAGATTTTCTTTCTACCCTTGTCCTGTGATGTTCCTGGTTTTTCCCTAACCCTTACATAACAGCAGCATACTACTAACTCCTCAGTGTTTCATGACCTAAAGGAAGGAAGAGCTTTTGGGGTATGCAGCCTGTGTAGAAAACAAGAGTAATCTGGGATGGAAGAGTTTAAAATCAGCAACATCCAGTCCAACACAGGGCTTAGGCTTTTTTTGTTTGGTGGATTTTGGTTTGGTTTTGGTTTTTTGGGGTTTTGTTTTGTTGGGTTTTTTAAAAATTAATTTGGGTTTTTGGTTGGTTGGTTTGGTTGGTTGCTTTTTTGTTTATTTGTGATGGTGTATTTTACACCTTGGGGTACTTCACATGAATTAAGTCTCCAGAGGTTAAAAAACCCCAAAACAACTGTGTAGATAATACCCTGAAAATTTAGCACAGAATAAATGAGTTTAGCCTGAAAGAGTATTTGGAGACAAGAGGCAGAGGCAGAGTTTAGTGCTTTTCCCCACTGAGCTTTTCTTGCAATAAAACTGTTGTGCCCAGTCTCTCATGTCGATTTATCACATGCCCATTATTTGCTCCAAAGTAAATAAAACATCTTTTATTTTTTCTTAGGAAGTGTAAAAGACAAAGCCCCAGTCTCCTTTTCCAAGCCTGCCTGCCTTTCTGGGCAGCCTGCCCACAGTACAGGATCCTTGTTTATCCCAAGGAGGGCAAACCAGAGCAAACAGAGCAGTCTTTTCTAACATCCGCAGCTTTCTGGGCGTCAGATGACGGGCTGTGCCTCAGCGAGAGGGGCTGGTGGGAGCCAGGCCGTGGGGCTGCTGCAGAGCCCACCTCCCACAACTGACAGGGAGGGTCCCTGGCGCAGCTGCAGGCAGAGAGAATCACATTGGACATGCAGAAGGTGAGGGAGCAGAGTGCATCCCTGCCCACCCATGGAAAATGGCAATGGTGGGAAATACTCCAAAAAGTTGTGTCCTGCCTTTTACAGCACAGCAGAATCCTGGGTTTCCCTGCAGTCACACCGGGAAGCATTCCACTCTGGGCTTTCACTGGGCAGAGCACGTCCACACAGCTTCTTTTTGAAGCCTGTGGCTTACCATCGCAGCTAGATCCTAACTATATGTTTGATTCCACATGTTGCCTTGCGTGCCAGAAAGTAAAAATCAAACCTCCATTTCTTTGTGGGTTATTCTTTTTTTGATCTCTGGAAACTGTATCCCTGAACTGCGTTTTCAGTAATTGCAAGACTTATTTTTGTGTTGCTGTACATTAATCACATTGAAATAGGAGGGAAAAAAAAAAAAGAGAAGTGCATCATTATTGAGCAGGAAAAATAAAATCAAAACATTCATATCCTAAGACTCTTGAAAACAATGGTGCGGTTTGGGGGATAAAAAAAAGCAGAAGGAGTAAGCTGCCAAAAAAGTACATAAAAGCAAGTCAGAACTGCACAAAAAGGCATGATGTTCCTTTAAAAAGCTACATGTAATCACCAGGATACCTGACTAACTGGTATATAACATGTTCTAAGAACAGTAACTCACCCACTGAGAGAAACACTGTAAGTCAAACAAGAATATACATGCTTTGGAAATACCTTTTCAGAACCATGATACTTGTTCCATTAGTCAATCTGGTACACTTTCAACGGCTAAAAAACTGTTGAGCCTTAAAGGAAACAGTCACACAGAAAATAGAGAAACCAGGAGCTAAGTTCTAGAAAATTAAACCACTGTAGAAAAGAAAATATGAGGACAAGATATGATCCTGTTGGGGTCAGGTCCTGTTAGAGACCCTCAAAATGTTGCTGTAGTCCAAGCCACAGAAATTCACACTGTTTATCAAGCAAAGATAGAGCTGCAATAATCTGCAAATAAATGAACCAAAATAGAATAAAGAAAGAACTGAGAGCTGTAGCACCCTTGCAAAGAAATAAGTTTTCATATCTTCCTGAATGTCTTCAGCTCTGTTATGCCTGACTTACTGCTGCCTTTGTGTTTTCTGGGAATTAGGTTCATTTTTCTGGATAACATTTTTTTGTCCTTGAGGTAAAAAATAGACCATCAACACACAACTCAGCCCTGAGGAAAGGAGAGATTCCCAGTTAAGACACTGAATTTTTGCTCCCCCAATGGTCAGTGCCATCTGTAAGCGCAGTGACGGCAGAAGGGCAAGATTTTGGCCCAAACCCTCAGAGAGAGGCTAAAAAGTGTCTACTCCCTCCATGTCAGGGCCCTTTACAACATTAAGTGCGGGAAAACTAAATAAATAATGTGAAATCTCTGTTGCTCTGCAGCCTTCTGTGGGTGGTCGCATGGATGGCATTCTGTGGGGGTCTGCTGGACTGGGTGGCAGCAAGGGTGGAGCATCTGGCACTGTCACCTGCTCAAGGCTTCAGTTCCACTGAATTTGGCTTGCTCTGTTTCAAAGTTGCAAACTGAGCAAAATTTCCAATCCCTTTCTGAATAAAATTGAATGTGCTGTTGATGGGGCCTGAAATATTGATGAACCTTCAAGATTTTTGTTTCCCTCACTCTGATTGATTTCTGATGCCCAGTAAATGTAAGAAAAGTTCTACACATGTGAAATGTTTCCCAGCTAAAAGAAAGGGGGAAAAAAAATCTCACAATAACAACCAAGAAATCTAATACTTCCTCTACCTAGCTGGCTATAGAAGCTAAATTTGCTCCAAATCAAACCTGTTCCATTATTAATGAGAGCAAATGAAGTGCACCTGAGAAGTGAACAAGTGTTATGGAAATCCAAACAGATGTTTCCCATGGTTGTCAAAGATTGTGGCAAGGGGAGGAATGAGTGACCAGCTTGCTGAGAGACAGTACTGCTGCAATAGAGCAATTGTGATAAACTTCCCCTAAAGCTGTGTCTGAACTGGGGTTTCAGCTGCAGATTTCAGTAAGTGTTCAGTATTCAGGAAAGAATGATTATTTCAAGGGTTTTACTGGTGCTCGGACTAGCTGCCTGCTTTGTCTCTATGCAGTGCACACAGCTGGCCAGGCCTCGAACATGCAGGATCCAGTAAAGCATGGGACAAAACTGCAGCTATTGAAGTACATATTGCTGGCTTTGATGCTTTCTTCAGCTGAGACACAAATTGCTATATTTGAATGCATTTGGCTTTTGAAATTGTTTCAGAACACCTTGACAATGTGTTTGGGTTCACACATCTTCAAAACTGTGTATTTGCTCAGTCTTTGATCCACAGACACTCAGGCTGAACGAAGAGACCCACTGTGTAGCTCCGGGCAACAGCTGAATTTTTTCTGCACAGGTGGAGTTTTGCTGTTGGCTTTGCTGGGGCTGCCTTTCATCCTGAGGCTTCACACTGGGCACAGAAAGGAGGAGCAGGGTTAGAATGGACATCTGAAGAACAGGCAATGGGAAGACTTCTGCCAGCCATGCTGTGACCTGCCTGAGTCCCTGCACCCTTCAGGCATGCGAGAATGCAGTGGGCATGGGTGTAGTATCACAGGGCAGTAGCAGTGGTTTGCACTTCTGAAGTTGCCACATGGCTTTCCAGAGTAGACTGACATGGCCTGTCCTAAAACTGCGCAGCACAGCTCTGCTGTGAGCCTTCCTCTGTCTGTGCAGGGAGAGCAGGAACTGTTGGATGTTGCCAGAAACCAATCAGGAATTAGTTAGAAACAGAACTGCTTTCAGATTATTTAATGGATTTTAGGGCCTATTTATACTTCTGGGTTGTTTTATTTGCTTTCACTTGTTTTAGCCCAAACTCTTTGCCCCGTTCTCCCCATATGCAGCTTGAGGCAACCTCCAGGTCAAAGAGGTGATGATGCAGCCTTTCCCTGACACGGGGCAGGGTCCTCCTCTTGCATGCGTGCCATAGATCTACTTTTGTCTTCCTCGCTGCTATGTCCTCTGGGAAGCAAAACACAGTTCCAAACACTAAAATGTATTAATGAAAACTGTGCATTTATAATGATCCTCAGGACTTTTCTGTCATTTTTCCAAATTGTATGGCTACATTATCTCAATATGACAATTAATGACAATTAAATATAAAGTGAGAATGAGTATCTGCCAACTTGATATGATGTAGTCCTACCAGGCATTTCAGGCTGTTTCCTATGGAAATCACTATTCTTCAATTACATTGTTCCACTTTTGTCAGCTAGTGTATAGCCTGTGTATGTTGCTTTTCAGATTAACGAAAAGCTTGGCATTGTAAGAGGGAAGGAGCATGGCATCTGTAATAAAAATGCCAAAATCCTGGAAGCTGCTCCATAAGCCTGAGTACTGTGTGCAAAACAGATGGTAGGAAACTGAGCAGATACGAAAATTCATGAGCTGTGCTGCATGAAACTGTATTACTACATTTTATTAAAGGTAAGTTTTCTTCAATGTGTGCAATACACTGAAATACATATTAAAGCTCTAGCAATGCTCTCTAGAACAAGTGCCATTCTTAGCATTTGTGCAATAAAATAAAACAGGAGAGAGAGAAGGGAGATTGTTGTGAACCATAAGGATGACTTGGAAAGAACATGAAAAATGCTGCCTGCTCAGCAATGAGGAAGAACTCCAACTACTTCACAGGATGCAGTTTCCAACCTTCATCCTGTGTAATGAAGTGAGCCAGGTTACACATGGGAACAAACACTTATTTAATAAATATTACCATAGATTTTCCAAGTGCATTAGTAATCCAATAAAATAATTCCCATGCTTCAATTAGATATGTGTGTATTTTTCCCCCTATCTAATCAGGACACACTGAATTACATCAGACGAGGCCATCATGCCTCCTTAGGCATGGACTGGCAGTTGTAAGATAGCAAAGCACTGCATTCCTGGCACAGGCAGAGGATTATAACCTGTCGAGTCAAAGTCTTAATCTTTTCTCAGCTATGAGTCAGTGTTGAAATGACAGTCAGAACATGCACAGGCAGCAAGAGAAAGATTTGTTATGGCTAATGGGAACAGTAAGGGAGAAAAAAACTTCATCTGACTTTATAAAAAATGTAGAGGATTCTACTAAGAAGAACTAACTTAATTGACAGTACTCATAAGAATATTAGAAATAAACCGAAACATACTATGAGAGTGGCTTATTTTAAACCTTCCATTAATTTTTATAAGTACACTGTAAATATTTTGACATAAAAAGAAACATGTCATGTCATGTTAATCTACAAACCTAGAGGATTCAGGACTCACAAATCTCATAGCTAATATAGGAAAGATGGAGATCAGTTGGATAAAAAATAACTCAAACAAACACATGGTTATTGCTGAATGGCTTAATGGAAAAAATCGTTGCTGCCATTGATGTCCTATCTCTTATAATAATAACAATATTGTATAGTATATTCATCCAAGTGTGGTGCAATACAGAGGACTATCAATTCAGAGTAACTTCAGAACTAATTCCTCCATTTCCCTTCAGCCAACAAGGAACACCTGTTTTTAAATTTTCTTCTTTTTTAGAAAGAGATTCCCAAAAAAGTAACTCACACAGGCACTGTGCTGCCTTCTTTTGAATGATGCAGGGATGTGCAACATCTGCTAGCAGGTATAACAGACTACAGGTGAAGTCAGGCATGTGTCTTTTCATAGAAGCATCTTTTTTTAAATTTTATTTCATTTTTCACTAACAGACTGTAGGCCAAAATCCTATGGCCCAAAATCTGAGGGAAGAGAACTGAGAAAACCTAGCAGGAGACACTGGCTCCATCCATGAAAGAGTGCAATACTTCACTTAAAACCTGTAGAAAGGTTGTTTAATAGTATTTTTCATGATAACTTCTGGCAGAATTGTTTTAGGGTGTGATGGGACTTACTAACTGCTAAGGAGAGGTATTTGTTTTCCACTGTCTAAAGAGCAACCATACTCAAAAAGCTCACATAGAAAGATAGAAAGGTTGACTATAGGATTGCTTCAGCCACCCTAAAAAATGCCTCTCCCCAGAAGACTCCTCCTGCCTGCCAGGGCAGCCTCAACAGCCTCTGCTGAAGTCAAGTTGTGAGAAGTGGGCTATATAAACCCAAATAAAATGCTGCAACCACCTTGTTAAGCTGCTCCTAGCTCTCATTCCTAATCAGCGGAGGCAATGCTGAATGAGGCTCACTGCTTCAAACTCAATTTGGGCAACTTCTGCAAATGGAAGAGGTTTATTTAGCTTCCTTTCTGAAATGCCTTCTCTACTGTGTAGAAAATGTAGCTGCCTAACCACGGGCTTGGGATTCAGCACTGAAAGGGGAAGGCAGTCAAAGGGGATTTATTAACTCTACCCATAATTGCCTCATTTCCTACTGCTGCAGAGCTGGACTATGTATCATGCCAGAAATAATTTAGATGGATGAATATAAATGCACTGTTGCTAGAAAAAATATCAGTGTGAAGTGCACTTATATATCAAAAAATAGTCATAGATAGGTAATTCAACAACAGGATGTCTGAGCTGAAGGACCATTTCACATATCTCTAAACATTGGTTCAATCTTCTTCATACACCTTGCCTCTAGTTTTTCAGATTCACCTTGCATTTTCTAGAACAGCTGCTTTACATACAGCCTCATCATCAGAAAGCACAACTTAGCAGGTGTATCTTATCAAATTCAATTTCTGACTGGTTTTTCTTTGATTCATTAAGCTCCTATTTTCAGGATGATCCATGGTAGATTGCAATCTTTTCCCATTTACAACGTACCAGGGACATTTAATTATCTGTTCTTTAGAGATGAATTACTAATGTACTCACCCACAGAAGCTAGTACACATCTACATGTAATTTCTTCAAAAGCCAAGGGTTTTTTTGGAGGTCAATCTAGTGAGTTTTTGAAAATCAATAGAGAGGGGCATAGGAATAATAATCATTAGAAATTCCTTGAATTATTAATGATTAATTTAGCATTAGCTAGGATGCCATATTTAAAAGTAGAAACATACTACCATTTCTTAAGTGCAAAATATTACAAACATACCTCAATACCATGGCTTTTGCATTGCATAGGATCAATCAAGTAGAATTAATAACTTCTTTTCATAAATCACATTTTATATAGTAATGTGTGATGGAAAGGCATTTGTAGGCTGTGGGGCAGACAAGGATTGAACTATGTAATAAAACTCATGCATAAATTACTAATGGTACCCTATCTAAGGCTAATATATTGACTAACCCTCCTGTGAACATCAAACAGGTCAGTGCACTAAGAGGTTACTAACTAGCTGATGCCTGTGGTGTTTTTCTTATGGGGGTTTGAAAGGAAAAGAGAATAACCCTGGCTTTTTTTTCAGATGGTATTTTCACTACTGCAAGAAATATATGGGTCCATTTTGCAACACTTCCCTGAATTGCAGTTTAGGCAATGGTTATATGAAATGCTGATACCCAGACTCTCAGTGGTGCTTAGAAACATGCAAAGTCAGAATGACAGAATAGCTTTAAAGTTGACTACAGTTAAAAGAGAGTAACTAGTTTTTATGGATCCTGATGGCATTTCACTCTCCTACCATTACAGTTAGAAGTTAAATATAGGACAAAATAGGTGAAAGCTCCTAAATCATCTCTGAACTACCCAATTCTTTGAAGCTTGTTAAATGGAGGCAGTCTGGACAGGCATTTAACAGATTAACCAGTATGTATATTTGTACAAGAAAAGGAAGTTTTGGAGCAGTCATGTAATTGTATAAAGCTTACTGAGCTGAACTTCCTGGAAATGACTTAAGCCTAAGTGGGGAGGAAATGCTAAATTGTGCCTTATGCTAAAAATTACTACAGACAATCTCATTTTTTCAGTTAGGAAAATGTTCTTATGTGACCATGATTTTTTAACCTGTGCAGTTTGGGACAGGGAGTGTCTCTGGCTACAGATTTGTGAAAGTATTTAGGCTAATGCAACTTTCATCTTGACAATAATGCAATGAATTTTTATAACTATTTTGTATTTATGAACATCTTATTAATGCACATAGAATGTTTCTTTTCCTGTGTTTTTTATACAGAGCTACTAAGTGCAGCAAAATTGCATGAATGCCCCAGAGCTGGATTGTTGTTGTACACATACAAGCTTATCCATTTAAATTGCACATATTTAGAGAGGGCTTTTGGATTCTCCTTGTTAAAAATAGCTTGCTATAGAAATACCCAGAGAAATTAGGACTGGAGGGCACTTTTAGGCTTGTCTTTAAAAGAAATGGGGTCATCACCTCTTCTTTCACCCTGAGGGCACATACCATGGTGCAGAGGAATACTTTCTCCCCTTGTATGAAAACCTTGTCCCCATAGTTGATGTTGGGGACAATCTTTGGAGATTATTTCCTCAGGCCAGTGACCAGGGCAGGGCTGAGCTATAATGGGGACATCCCTGGTAGCTTAGTGAGTAGCTGGGTATCAGTGCATGATCCTTCTCCTGATCTTTGGAGACCTTAAGGGGATAGGTATAGCCTGAGAGACTTCTGCTTCATCTCTTTGCCTTCAGGCTGGATAAACTCTCTGCAGAGAAATAAGTAAACAATAAATATTTGCCTTTTTCTTTCTGAAAAACCTCTGAAGATGTGGATTACACAGTCTCCCTAGGCAGCATATTGTGTTGTTTCTCTATTCCTACTGTTTGAATTTTTTTCAGCACATTTAATCAAAATCTCCTTTGCTTCAGTTTAGGCTTGTTATTCCCTTCACTCACCACATGAGATCCAGAGCACATTATTTCCCCCAGCATTATCAATGCATCTGCATTTTATAAACAAAATATTTCTGTTTCCTTTAGTCTGCTCCTGTAGGGTATTACAAAAGGGGTGTGTCTTTTAGATGTCAAATCATTTCAGTTTCTTCTCTTCAATGTCTACCAAATTGGTCCAATCTCTTCTGGAGTCTCACACTCTTAACGGTGAGAATTAAGAGCCTTTACCCACAGGATCTCGCACAGTAAAGTTACCTCATGTCTCACATGAATGACATTCTTCTTTATACATTCCACTGTAATGTAGCCTTTTTTCAGCACAGTGTGTTTTTGACTCATGTTCAGTCTGCGATTCAGATCCCTTGTTGGTCCTGGCTGGTAGAACTGCTGTCAAATTCACATTTTCCAATCATGTATTTGTGCAGCTGACTACTCCAGATGAATATGGAGTGTTTGCATTTCTTTTATCGAATTGTATCCTCTGATAAACATATAAAATTGATGAACTGGTTTTGTTGCTGTTCTACATATTTGCTGATCTTCTGTCTTCAATTCCTGTGCCTTCCATGTTTTTCATTTACTGGATTTTGAGTGGCAACTTGGAATATCCAACAACGTGAAAAGTGTGTTCAGCACTCTTATAAAAATCTTCCAGAAAGGCACCGAAGTAGGGGAGCTTGTTCTACTTCTGCTCCTCATTTTGTTCCCTATTCAAACTCTATCTGATGGCTTTCACCAGCAAGCCTTCTTGATTTTTTATGCTTCTCCCACCAAAATGACATTTAGCTTGGAAGGACATGCACTGGGATGGCATCCATTACTTCATGTTTTTAATGTGCTCATGGCATCTCTTGTTATAGCCAGAAAGGGCACAGGCTCTTTCTGTGCTAAACAGCCCAGTAGGGTTCCTGCTTTCACAAAGGAGGTAACTAAGGACTTCGGAAGTTTAGCATGTTTATCTTGTACAACAACCAAGAACGGCCAGGTTTTAGCTGCCAGTTTTCAGACAATCTTGGGCTCACTCTGCATACATTCTTCTGCAGATGCATTGAGAAGCAGGAATGAGAGGACCTGAAGGAAAGCAGTACTATCGACATCAAAATTTCTAAGTCATTGCTTTCAGTCTAGCTTTTTTCTTTTTTTTCAGTTTTCTTTTTTTTTTTTTTTCTTTTTCTTCCCAGATTCAAGTACCTAAATTCTATCACTCAACACTAATTGCCAAGCAAAATGGGTAAACTACATTATGTCCCTCCTTTACAGGCTGGCCAAGTTATGCAGAATAACATATTATCATTCTTCATTATTTCTTGAGTGCAGTGAAATGGAGTGTGTAGCAGAGGTGACAGGTAACAGTCTGGGAGATGACGGATCCTGACAATTATCAATCTAGATATTAGTGTCTTGTCCTCTAACCCATACTGTTTTTTACTGATTTTTATTTTTGTTTCTCTCTTTTTATGAACTAAAACAAATACTTTAACTAATTTTCTCCCTTTGCATTTTACCAAAGGGTAAATACTTCTATGTAAGCAGAGTGGGATTCAAGGGCAAAACAACAATCAATATTACTAGAGGCTGTGGGATGTTAATTGTCCAGCCCTGCTTCCTGGTTTGTTTTGCTGTTGGCTTTTTTTTTCCAAATCTTTGCCTTTATTGATTCCCTACCTCCCCACTAATCCCTTCCAGAAAAAAGGATGGCTGTCACATCTTTCTAAATAAAAGTGACAGCTCAGATGGTAGTGCTCAGGTGAACAATCATAGGCTATTTGTACCAGGAATTGCAGATATTATTGAGGGCAAGTGCAAAGTAAACAGAGGTTACCCACTTCTTTAGTTGCTCCCTATCCTCCACACAAAGTGCCATGACAATCTGTGCATCCTAACATGACTGAACAGCAGGCACCAGAGATGTGTAAAGGTGTTGTACCTGACACTTGAGTGCTCTCTGAATTTCTGACTGCTTTCTGAAACACAACAGTGGGCACCCAGACTGCCTGCCCCTGCACACTGGAGCCCTTCCACAGAGACCTCCTGCTCTAAAGGAGCCAGAGTCCTTTCCCACCACTGCTGCAAGAGCTGTTGGGAGAGCCAGAGCCGAACATTCTGGATCTCCTGTAACGTGCCAAGACAGGTATGCATAAGGAGCCGAAGGGCAGGTTTCTGCCTTCTGAGGACACTGCCTGGGCAGCCATCAGCAGAACTGGGGGAAGGAGAGGTGGCTGCTATGGACAGCTGGTATAGAGGGGTCCTAATGAGCCTTCTTGTCTGAGAGCAGCTACACAGGTGCATCATGTGGTCCTACACTATGTGGGTAAGGTGAGGGTTTCCAGGAATTCCACCAGAGATATGGCCACCACTGGCAGATTTGGGACATTGTGGTCTCTAGGCCCTACTGGCACAGGGAAGAAATGAGGCTACAGTCACATCCCACACTTGGATCTCTGCTCTGAGACAGGAAGAAAGTGTCATTGTGGGCATTTTGTAGGAAATAATGAATGCATGTGCAGAAATTTATTCTTCCCCCTATTTTTTCTCTCTGTTGTGTAGCATTTACCTTGTACCTGAGTGCATCATGACCAGTGTAACTTAAGAGTATCAAACGCTCTCCTCTTGAAGTGCAAATCTTCCAAAGTTTCATTATCAGAATCTCAAGCTATAAACAGATAATATTACAAGCAAGAGGGACCAGAGCAAACACTTCAATATAACAAATATTTGCTTTGTGTCATTATTTTATCTGACTAGTATTATTAGAGTTACTGTTTTGACCACAGGTAATACAACAGCAGGTTGAGCAATGAGCTTCCTTCTTGACAAGGAAGAATAAAGGAAAAAGCAGCCCTTGGTAATAAACATTTGTATGAGCCAGACTGTGATGAGCTTTGTAATAAAGGCAAAACAAACTAAAAAAGTAGGGGTTTGGAGCATCAAAAGGATGACTGCAAGAACAAAAAGTCTACAATGCTGGATTCACTCAAACAGAGTGTCTTTGGAATATGGAACATCAATACCACAAACAGATGAAAAGCAATTATAAATGAAAACAAAATCACAATATATCTGGAAAGACAAGAAATTATCAGTCATAGGGAGGGGCATTAATTAGGACATGCAAAGTAGAAAATCACTTAGAGACACAGAGCCCATTATCAGCTCATAGCCCCAAGCTAAATTCAAATGGGAGACTCAAAAATGGCACTTATACATTGTCTGACACACATGGGATGCTGCTGTGATGAAAGCAAACTTATTTCTGCAGTGGTTTATGAACGATAAAGAGGTAGTATCCCCCTGAACTGCTTTGGCTTACTGATGAGGATGATGGCAATGCTGATCCAGACAAGGCAATGCACAACCATGACCCCAGTACCCACACCAGAGGGGTGAGACCTCCTCTGAGCTGAATGGGACGTCAAGGTTCCTCACTGATCAAACACTTTTCTTACGCAAAAATAACATCAAATAACTCAGGATGGTATCTTCAGACTCCTCAGATACCGTCACCAGGCACAAGACAGACTATCTCATTGATGGAAGTTTCCAGTAATCATGCAAAAGAGAAGCCCTGCAACAGTGAATTTCACTGGTGAGCCTGGAGTGAAGTCTCACAGCTCACCAACAAAATGTCACACAGAGCTTTTAAAATGCAGGGTTAGCCAGTAGGCATAGGCTGTCTGGCATTGCAAAAATAATGGAGTCTATCATTACACACCTAGGAGATTCCCTGGAAACTCTTAATTTGAGTATTTTGTTATCAAGCCAAGGAATACAAGAATGAAATTACTCCTATTATTCTGAGAACATGCAAAAGCAAATGTGCATTTCAATAAGGAAATAAAATCACCAGCTGGTGTGTACTTTGCAGTTTTAAACAATTCTGGGTTGCTGAAAATCTCCAGCTATGAGTCTTCCACTCAACTCTTAATTTCTTTGTGAACACAATATCTTGTGAGGTAGAAACCACCAGAATTGCACTCGTGAATCCCTGAAAGAGCAAATGCCTGAGGAAAATAACAAATGCTGAAGAGAATGAAATTTCATGACACATACTAGTTTATTTCAGAGTCCAGCAACTACTTATTTCCAAAGTTGTTCAGAAAAAAAGCATGGAAAAAAATCTAAGAAAAATTGCTATGAAACAATGGAAAGCCATGGAGAAGACAGAAACTGCAGGGGTCCTTCCTTCGAGCAGCCTCTGGGGAAGGAAAACCTGTGGAGAGCAGCATTACAAAAGAGGTCTTGGTTTTGGCCAGTGTAGTATTTGACAGTATAGGAAAATGGGTATATCACTGGAGATAACAAATCTAAAGTTCATGTCCTAAATAGCAAGCTTACCTGGAGAAGAACCTCCTAGCCACAGAAATGAGTCAATGCTGACATCTGTGGCCAGCACTGATGGGAAGTATCAATTGTTTAGGAAGAGAATATATGTGCCGTCATACAGGATTACTAAAGGTGAAAAGGCAATTAATGCTCAGGATCTTGAATCCCTAAGGGTCATTGCCTAAGTCTCCTGAAAAATTAGTCCATATGTTCTGTATTATTTTCTTTGACTGGAAAACAGATTAGGACCGTACAACACATACATGGGAAATGGATACAGCCTTATGTTGCTTATATTCACAGGATTCCCACATCCACTCTTTGGGAAAGAAACATAAGGAAGTGCAGGTTATGCAAGTGTTCTTTTGCCTTTGGTGTTTCCTATTTCATGTTGTCTGTTCTTTACTTATCCTGTCACCTGATACAATGCTCTTGTGAGAGAGATCTAGACATGATCATACTGAAAGAGCACAATATTTCAGTGGTGTAGTTTTTTTATCTCCCCTTTGCCTTTATTGATCAACCACTAGGTTTAGATGAAATGCTGCATTGTGATTTTGATTCAACTGCTGAAAGGACCTTGTCTATGAAGTCTAATCTCTTATGCCCTGAATTCATTCCTTAAGGTAGGTCTAAAACTAAGGCCAAAGTGTCGGTAAGGATTTTTCCTCCCTCTGCCATGTTAAATCTTATCTTTGTTATGGGCGCAACCAATAATGGTTCTGTTGAGGTATGGAGAAGCATTTGCAAGGGAACGTCTCTCTCCAAGAAGTGCTCTCATATGCCTCCAGCCACTCTGGAGTAAAGCAGAGATTGTGCCCACACTGGACTGCATTGCTCATTCCCAGGATGTTAGCAGATCTAAATGTTTTTGCTCAACCTTGACTTTTAAACAACTAGTTCTTTCTTTCAAATGAAACAAAATCACTGCAGAAAAGATTCTTGGCAGCAGTTTTTGCTCTGGCTTCCTGAGGAATGCGCTCGCTTTAAAAACTGAATGAAAAACCAATGGCACATAAAACTGCCTCATGACAATGCTGGCAGTTCTACCAGTTTCTCATCCACCCACATTTACCAAGCACTACGCATTATGTTAGAATTGTAACTTTGAAATGATAACCTCTGAGGACATGCTTTTTAATCAACAGTATCTAATTTTCTACTTTCAGAGTGATGTGGAAGTGTTATTTGAATAGCGGGTACCAGATTTAAAATGTCTGCAGTGATTATAATATCCTGTTAGTGATAGTGTTGGAAGAGTCCTTCAGCTGAGACCTTCTGGATTTTCACACTCAAAGAAAATATTTTAGCCATCTGTTCACCTGATATTTGCTACAGCAAAGAAGAAAAAGCTCAGTATTTTCTAGTCACCTTAAGTCCATTGTGGAACATCTCACTGTTCTTTTGGCTGCAGAAAACATCCTATTATGGTGGAAGTTTGGGTATTCCTACTTTATATGTCATGGAATATATCCCAAGTATGATGCTTAATATGGCTTTAAAAAACCTCTTGAGCAATGTTGACCTTCTTTTGCATTACCCCCCCCCTTTTTTTTCCTCAGCAATGGTAAACATCAACCAGTCTATAAAGATGAAAATATTCCTGCTCTGAACAGGAAAGTTCAAGCTCTGTGGCTGAGAATGTCAGCAACAGATTTCCAACATGACGTGCAGAGCTGAAGACCCAAATTATAGGCCACTCCAAACACAAAAGTTTAAAAAACAGACACTCCCCTCTTTCAAAAACTCTTTTGTGTTCTTGTTGGTTTCTCTAAGAACAAGTTGTTGATGATGGTATTTTCCTACTGCGTTTACAGAAGCCTAGAGTTATAAAATCCAGGCAGGCAGCACTGCCCAGCTGGAAGTCAAGATTCACTTGGATAGTCGTATGAATAGGGCAGACTTCTTGCATAAATTCAGATTTGTGGGATATGACTTTTTCTCAAGCTCTGCATGCATTCCAAGCTTCAAGTGTGATTTACACTGGTATCTAGTTGCAATTGCTCAGTATCTCTGAAAATCATGTGGTCCCTACACACAGATAAGGAGCTTAACTCCATATGCTTTGCTTTGAAGAACTAGTGCTTTTTTAGATGAAACTCTAAAAGCTATCATAGCATTTCAGACCAGTAATAAGATTTTATCAGATTATGATCCCTTTTAGTGGCACAATCTGTGTTTTACCTAAATAGCCTGATGAGGCTCAAATGCCTCATTCTAGACTCTTGCTCAGCGGTGTGTCACGTGCAGAGACCAGAATGAAATGTCACTGGTACCACATGGCCATGCCAAACATCAGCAAGGATCTGACTAAAGCAGATATGCCCGGGTAGATGTGGCCAGGGATCCATGCCTCCATCACCTCTGCTCCTTGCTGAAGGTCAGTGTACAGGGGATGGTTCCCACAGCCATACCGAAGCTTGGGACAACAAGCACTCCCAGTCCCAGGTTTTCACATGCAGGAGGTTGACTTCTGCCCCTTGTCACAGGTGAACCTCTTTGCTAATGGGGATGGTCTGGGGTTCCTCACCAGCGCCTGTGTTATGTTGGCTGCTTACTTGCAGTCATAGGCACGTTTTGGTGTGTAGGATGGGCTATCAGAGATTTCACTCAGTGTCTCCCGAGAGACATAAAGCTGCTGAAAGCACTGACGCTAACCTGGGTGTTTTAGAAAGCCACCTCCACAAGGCTAATTGTTACACTGAGCGGTGATAGCTTGAAATATTTGCTGTTTGGGTTCACTACCCTGAAATCATTCACACACACCCACACACACCACGAGGAGAAAACGATCGCATACAGCATTTTAATACTGCAGGTATGCAATATATATAAACGTAGTATGTGTGACGAGGCAATACTGCATTTCCTTATAGAAAAAAAAAAAAAGAAAAAAAAGCCATAAACCACCCAGCGAGCGTATGCTCCTGGGGAGCGCCCTGCCGCGGGCACTCCGCCTCCGCCGACGGCGAGGAGCAGTCGCCCGCGCCTCACCGGCACCAGGGCGGCCCAGAGGTTCCGCCGGCGGCACCGCGGCTTTCTCGGGGCGCTCCACACTCCGCTCCAAGCTGCTCCAGCCGGGCACGCTGTGCCGAGCC
>VZTX01001062.1:497844-544857 GCA_013400915.1 Pardalotus punctatus | reverse complement strand
CCGCCCCCCGCGGCGCGGACCCGACCCCCCCTCCGACTGCCCCCGCCCCAGCCGGTCCGGGCCCACCCCCCGGCGGCGGGGCCGCTGCGCCGCCGAGCCATGCGAGGCTTTAAGCGGCAGGTGCGGGGGAGCGGAGCATACGCGCAAGCGGCGGCTGCTGCGGCCCGGCGGTAGCGGCGGCGGGCGCCTTTCGGCTCGGCGAGAGCCGCGGCGGAGTGGAGCATGTCGGTGGCGACCGGGGGCAGCGAGGCGGCGGCAGCAGCGGGCGGAGGCGGCGGGAACCGCGTTTTCTNGGGGCAGCTCTACGGCTGCGAGGTGCGGGGCCGGGGTCGTGGGGTCCCCGGCGCGGTTGCTGTCGCCGCAGTCCCCTCGCCTGCCGCTGGCTCCCTCGCCCCTGGCGTTCTCCTCCCGGCCCGAGTCGCCGTTCGGCGGTGGGCAGAGGAGCGCTGTCACCGCCACCTCTAAATGACATTCCCGGTCTGCCGCCCCCACCCTGCCGCTGCCCCGCGCCTCAGTGGTGCCCTGCCGCAGGGAATGGTGAAAGGTGCCCCCAGTCCCGTAGAAAGGGTGCCCCCGTACCCTCCCGAGGTGAATGGGAAGGGACCGCCCTTTGGGAACGGGCGGTGGCTGCCGCACGGCCGGGCATGGAACGGCCCCGCTCCTCTGGCGGGCCCTGACGGCTGCGGCAGGCTCGAGGGTGCCAGGAGGTTCGCCCGCGGCGGTGCTGGCCGGGAGCTGCTGTCCCCTCAGCCTTTCAGGGCAGGGCGGATCGGGGCTCGGGGGCGCCTTCCACGGGCTGAGCGGGCGTCGGTCTCCGTTAGATGAGAGCTGGCCCAGAGCCGGGGAGCCCGGCGGGTCGGAGGGGAGAGCGGTGTGCTGGGCGCAGGGCGAGCAGGAGGAGGGAGCGGGGGCTGTGCGGAGGCGGCTGTTGTGGATGAAAGACTCCGGTGCGGCTACGGTGCCCTCTGGATCGTGGTTTTGCGTTACCCCGACCTACAGGAGCGGCGTAGACACTGACCAGGAAATCTGAGTAAGCAATTAGGAGATCATTAGGTCGAGAATCGAAAACCCTGTTGTATGTACCTAATTTGTAGGTATCAAACCCGTTTATCTGTTACTCTGGGCAAAGAGCGAGTGTTGCCAGAATGAATTCTCTTTCGTAGAGGACAGATGAGCAGGAGGATGTTTCAAGATTGTTCAAAGGAATGGCAACTGTTGTCTTCCTTAGGGAGATAATGATGTTATAAGTAAAGGAAGTACCAGTACTTTGCATTGTCAAAGCTTCAGTAAAACCGTAGACATTCTAATCCCCAGGGGATCCTGTCTCCCTTCCACCTTAGGTATGTACTCGTATAAAAAGGATCAGAACGTTAAGGCTAAACTGAGGTTTGCACATACTTTTCACATCAGTAGTCTAATTCACTTTTATTAGAGACTTCTGAAGTGAGATTTGTTGAAGCCAGATGTCAGTTTTGCAGCTAGCATGTCCAGGAGCCACCATGTTGCACCAGGGCTCCTGGGCATGCTGGAGCTAGGAAGAGAAGAGCTTGACAGTCCTTGAGGTGTGGATATCTTGAGTGGATAGGGAAACATAAATAACCTGGATGGTACATCTAGCACACCCATAATACAAATGTTTAGAGAAACTCCTTTAATCTCAAAAGTGGTTTATTGGCAAATTTGTTACGAGGACATATGTAAAATGTGCATGCATCAAGTTAAACGTCCTTAACTGTTCACATCCGTGAGCTGTGGGAAGGAAAGATACAAATGGAAACTCTAGTTAAAAATAATAAAAATAAGCAGTTCTTAGTCTTCGTCTTGGTGTGACTTGCTTCTACAGTCTCATGACTTGTTTGGCCACATAGCCTGTAGGCTGTGAGGATTTTTCTTTGGTCGGAAGTGTTTACAGTTGTTTGTGTGAACTGATGATTCTGTGTCCGTGTGAGCTGATAACGCAGCTGGTAGCTGGCCTGCTGGTTCTGTCCTCTGGTTTGACTCTTGCTATTCAAAATCACCAGGCCTGTTTGGGCCATGTGCTGTGTGTGACTTTTGACATGCAGGTGTACTTGTTCTGCTTATAAGAAAGGATGTGGTACATAGGACCAAAGCAAAGCCCAGTGGAATTGTTGCTGCCCTTCACAGTATTCAAATCACAGGCTTGTTGGAGGAAGATATTTCATTCTTTTCCTTATTATGATTGTTGCCTCCAACTGAAATAGGAGGTTTGCTTTAGAAGGAGGTCTCTCCATTAAGGTAGAGACCATATATAGCTGCATAAAAATAACTAATGATGATTTGGTATCTGAGATTACTTTTAGGGGGAAAAGTGGTTTAGCATAACAGAAGAAAATGTGTTTAGATTTGAAGGCCAAGGGCAAAATGTTTAGGTCATCGTTTGCTCTTCTTTTCTATTAGGCATGAACTCTATCCAGAGTCAGCACAGATGAGGGTAGTGAAAAGGTCAAGCAATTAATATACTCTCAGAATAAAGTTGAAGATGCATGATGAGTGTAGTGATTAAAGACAATAGCAATTTAATGTGAGATACTTTGCTTGAATCTGCTTGAATTACTTCTAGGCCTAGAGATGTAGCTCTCAGGCTGAAATTTAATCACCTATGCAGACAGTTAATAACCTGTCTGAGGGCAGGTTGGGAGGGGGTTGGGAATTGTTCACTCTAACTTCTGTGGAAGATCTCCAATAACTTCCTGATGCAATGACATGTAAGTTCTGGAACAATCTAAAATCTTCCAGGTTGTCAGAAATAGCCATTGAATTGTTAATCCTGGAAGAGCTAACCAATGTCAGCATTTCCTTGCTATTCTGATTCAGAGCTCCATTTCTAAGGAGCAGTGCATTTCTGGGAAGAGCAGAAATAAGTGGAGGGTGTTTGCAGAGTGGTACACTGAAAGTCTTCTTAGACTTGTATGTCTCTTTGTGGGGCTGCATAAATGTAGTACCTGCTCACTGTTTTTCATTTACATAATGTTTGTTATTATGCTGAGATTCATCAGTAAGTGGATACTTGCAGAGAGACTCCCTTTTTTCAAAACTAAACATGTATTCATAGTCTCTCAAGTGCTTGCAAGTTAAGTCAGCTATAAGCCTGTCTTGGCATGGTGACAAAGTTTAGGAGATGAGGTTGGGAAATAATGAGACAGGTTGTTTGTGTTCTTTTTCTAGTGGATCTTGTCTTTACTGGTACATTTTTTAAAAATTGGATGCCAAGCAATATAATGGTGTTGGGGGTGCGGTTTAGAAGGAGCTATTTGAGACTATTTTTAATGCAGACCACAGTTGTATGACACAAAGATCAGCTTTGGAAAGGTTACTTCCGCATGATGTAGACTTTAGGGATAAAAGACCCTTTACCTGAATGGTAAAGATTATCAAGGTAGAAAACTTCAATAGGGCCAGAGAGATTTAAGCAGGATTTGTTTGGCACCAGAACCTGTCAGGCTAACGTACACAGGTCAGGCACTTCAGGTGAGTGTCCATCTGGCTGTTTGCTTCTGGGACTGCTTCATTAAAAAAAAAAAGTTTTATAACCTGTTTGTTCTGGTTTCTGTGAATGCTGAAACTGAGGTTATAGTTGCAGGCTAGTACAATGAAAATGCAATGCCTCAGTTGCAAGACTTGAACTGGCTTCAGTGTTGACCTTTACTAGGTATCTTGGTACTAAAAATAGTTTCTCCACAGATGCTTTGTGTTTTGGGCTAAGTCCATTATTGGTTAAGAATTGCAAAATAATGTACAGAACAACTTACATCATCACTATTCATTCTCTAATGGTTTGCAACTTGTAGTTCAGCATCGAAGTGGTGACAGACCAGTTTTCCAGATGTATAATTGATGTTGTGTGCACCTGCCAAACTTGTACGACTTTGTATATGAAATAAAGAGACCACTGAATTTGTCCCCAGAAACCATTCAACTCTGCAGGTGAATTTCTGTGCTCAGGGGTCCTGTCTACCCACAATTACAGCATTTGTTATAAATGGCACACAGATTTTTGCACAATAATGAAGAAGGATTTTGCTTGTGCTATGGATTTGTTGCTGAATATTTTTTAATGTAGAGATTTGCATGTGCAAATCAAATGAGCCTCTAAACTTTGCACTCTAAAAGCTGAATATAAGACTTGCCTTCTGAGATACTGCTGAGGTTAGCTGAGTAATCAACTATTTTATTAGAGTATGTCTACTGATGTATGGAAGTCAGTGCTTGGCAAAGGATGTGATGTTGGTCTGGCAATACCAGGGTGTTATGTCCAAGCTTATTATGATTCTGTTCTAGGAGTGGAAATACCCTGGGATGGTGTTTAAAAATTCACTGTACAATAAAACACAGTTGGAAGAGCTGCCCGTAAAGGCCCTTCAAGCATTTTCTTTAGGAGTACAAATCCATGCCAGACTGAGAATTCTTATCTATAAGATTGTCTTTCATCTCCTGGTATGGATACTGAAATGACAAGAGTGGCACGAAGCTGTGAAATGGGTAAGGCATTTCATGTTGCAGTGAAGTATGGGAGGGAAGGAAACCATTTAACTCGGTCCTGCATGGATCCAGGGCTCCCTTTTCATGGTAGCTCAGGGACTGCAGTGCTGGAGAACACCCTCTTTGTCGGTCTTCCTGAAGCTGCTGGGATATGCTAACATTTCCCTCCACACGTTCTCTCTTTTCCAAAACAGCCTGGTCAGCATGCTGCTAAGGCTGCCATGTGGTGATGTGGACCTGATGGTATGATCAGTTACTACTTATGCCTCAAGCTCTAGTGAGATAATGCTTGAAATTCATTATTCATTTCTCAGGCAATTGGTAAGAAAATCCACTGAATAAAACACTACAGAAAGAATCTTCTGCCTACAGTCTCTTTGAATAGACTTCTTCTAACTTGGACTAAGATCTCAGAAATGGTAATTGCATGTGGATTCCTTTCTAAATGGATCAAAAGTGGAAAGAGGCTGAGAAGGATCTGAGAACTAGAGAGAGTGTCACTCCTTTAAAAAGGTGCAAGTCAGTAGGAAGTGTAATAAAGGATTTCTTTCTTTGGGAGATTGAGTACTACAGTCTAGGTGCATTGGAGTAAAATACTTGGAGATCCATCAAATAGCTTAGGAATTTATTTGGATTATTTCTTTTGGACAGCCATTACAGATCTCCATGTTGTACAGTATGAATGTTGGTGCAGTCCCTTGAGGGCAGGGATACTGCTCAATGTGTGTCACGAAGAGTTGCTGTGATCAGAGACTTGTAAAGGACACAGGCAACACAGGTGTAGAAAAGGCTTATTCTATCATGTAGCAACCAGAGAAAGGTATTTGAGTCCCTAGAGCAGAAAATGGGAAGTCTAAACAAATGCATGTTGTTTTAAAACAAACCTTTTAAGATGCATGCTGTTTTTTTTCAGAGGAATGGGCTTAAGGACCTGTGAGGGTGCCAAGCACCTGATGGTGATAAAGCCAGAGCCTTTTGTTTCTAAATGCACTTCTTAAAATCTTACCTTCAGTTCTAAAGACCCTGCTCTTGTAGGAAATGTACCACTGAGCTGAAAGCTGTTAAACTTTCCTTCCTTTTTGCATGCAAAATGTGTACAACCATGCAAAGGAATTCCAGGAGAGAAGTTCATCAAGGTCAAGTGCAAGGTTCTGCACGTGGGTTGAGGCAGTCCCAACCACAAATACAAGCAGGGTTGAGGACGGATTGAGAGTAACCCTGAGCAGAAGGACTTGGGGGGGGTGTTGGTTGGCAAGAACCTCAACATGAGCTGGCAGTGTGTACTTGCAGCCCTGAAAACCAACTGCATCCTGGGCCACTTTAAAAACAGTGTGGCCAGCAGGTCAAGGGAGGCAGTTCTTCCCCGTTTACTCAACTCTTGTGAGACCCCATCTGGAGTACTGTGTCCAGCTCTGGGGCCCCAGCATAAGAAGGACAGGGACCTGTTGGAGCGAGTCCAGAGGAGGGCCACAAAGATGATCAGAGGGCTGGAGCATCTCTCCTGTGAAGGCTGAGAGTTGGGATTGTTCGGTCTGAAGAAGAGAAGGCTTCAGGAGGATCTTAGAGGGGGCCTACAAGAGAGCTGGAGAGGGGCATGTAGTGAGAAGACAAGAGGGAATGGCCTTAAACTGACAAAGGGCAGGTTTAGATGATGTATTAGGAAGAAATTCTTCACTGTGACAGTGGTGAGGCGCTAGAACAGGTTGCCCAGAGAAGTTGTGGACTTCCCGTCCCTTGAAGTGTTCAAGTTGAAGTTGGATGTGGCTGGCCTAGTAGAGGATGTTCCTTCCCCCCGTGGCAAGGGGATTGGAACTAGATGAGCTTTAAGATCCCTTCCAACCCAAACATTCTATGATTCAAAGAAAATGATTTTTGTACTATTTGATCTTTGTTTAGTCTCGATGTCATTTCTGCACTGGTCATGGTTCATTGTTTTATCTGAATCTGCAGCAATATTCTTCCAATTTAAAGCTTCACAACACAGATTATCTTCCAGCAGCTATTCCATAGCAATTTTTTTGTCCTTTCCCTCTGTTCAAGATTCGACTGGTCTCTTTGCTGAAGCAGTAGGTGTGGTTGTTTTATAACAAGGTGAATAAATAATTGATTGCTTACGTCATTTAAGATTTTATAATTGTACTTCTTATTAACAATAGCTTCCAATCTTTGTGGCTACAAAGACTCTTGTGCCTTTAGGCAAATTGTTTTACATAGTGCTGGTATTTGATTATCCAGGGTAACAAAGGAGAGGAGGGGGTGGGTGGGAGAACATGGATACAATGGTAAAACTGTGGATAAAAAAAATAAATGGTAAACTCTGCTACAAATCATGCAGTGAATGTACAGCTTAAGGGCAAAAGGGGGAACTGGTCATTAATCTACCCCTCTTTACCATTCAGGTTTATCACAAAAATTAATTATATTGCTTTTGGACTTGGGTGTAGGTTGGATGTGTCTGTACTTGTAGCACAATTAAACTACAACATGGATGATCCATCCACAGATAGCTGAGAGCAGGTTTATGCTGAGCTTTCTTGAAGGTGCTGGGCTGACTTGAGCGCTGTTTGTCCCTTGTAACCCTGAGTTACAACAGAGTGGGATCTCTCTCCTTATTCTCAGAGCTTTGTATTAGCTGATCTCACCTGTGCTGTGGAAGCAATTGCCTGAAACAAAATTAACCCTGTTTAAAATGAGAAAAATACCTATTTCATGGAATGTTTGACTCTTATTATAAGGCATAGGGAATATTTCTAAATAGGTCCCATATCTAAATAAAAGGATGCGAAATCAAGTCTTACTTCAGCTAGAAAAATACTGTGATAGTTTACTCTCATGACAACCCTAAACTAATTCTCTTTTCATTCATGCCTTGCAAAGGCTGGCTGAGCTCCTGGTTGCATTCTCATAATTCTCCATTTAGAACACGTTATCAGCCACTTTAAAAACACTGTAATGGGCCTTAAACCCAACAAAAAAAACTCACGTCATTTGGTAGAGCATATTACTGTACATAATGTGTACATAGTTTTCATAATATTTTGACAGTGCAGGAGATACCAATGAGGAAAAAAACAACTCTATCCCATCTCTAACCTGATTCAGTCTGAGTTATGGTCACCTTGTCTCTCATCACCACAGGTGATAAAGCAGCAGCAGCAATAGCAATCCGTTCTTCAGCCTTGTGTCTTTCCTGCGGTATTCAAAAACAAAGTTCTCATTTTTCCATGCCTTACATCTAACTCCAGAAACTTCTATTTGACAGCACAAATAGACTAGGTTAGATGTGGCCATCCATCTTTGTCACTGCAACTTTTGGCTGCCTGTTGTAAAACATTAGCAGCTTCTTTTGGTGTTCTCCCATGTGACACATGGCATTATGGAGGTCAAGATTTTAAAACTTATTAATGCTGGAGAAGGGGGATGAAATCTTAATTGTATGCAGTCCATACAGCAACAGTACAACTATATTTCAAAGGATAGAATATATTTAGCTTGTTAAAGATCTTCTTGGAACAAGGAATTGTTTGGGCAGAGGTATACACTGAAACAAATCAAATCTTCTTTGAAGTGATAACTATTTAATTCTGAGGATCACATTTCATTAGCAGAACTGATACCTCCCCCCTGCTCCACCACTCCCCCCACCCTGGGAGCATATCTATTCTAGGAACCAGTTCAGCATGGCATCTTAAACTATTTTCAGGGAGCACACAGATCACAGCCCCAGAAGGCATCTTGTATATTTTCAATCTATGTGATGCTTATCAGTAGCACAGACCTAGTGGATCTGAATATGGAGAAAAATCATAACATAGGTCTTTAGAATGCTTGTAGATGATTAATTCAATGTAATACTGTAAATGCCTGTAAAGCAAAGGTAGTATAGAAAATAGCATTAATTAAAAAACCTAATGGTAAATGAGTAAATGGCTAGTGTGTGCAGTGTTGCTAGGCTAGTGGTGACTGAGGAGTGTTCACCATTCTAAGTATGCTGCCAACAAGAGGATCACACACTTCAGTCCTCTGTTTTGGCCTTCATAAATGCAAATGATGGCACAAGCAATGCCTAATGAAAATCCTCTTACCAGACTGTCTTAATAGGATTACTTTCCAGAACACAGAACTGGGGAGGATCTCCTAGGTCACATGGTTTGCCTTCTTATTTGCAGTTAAGCTCTTTGCATTTGATATAATTTTTCAATAGAGTAACTCAGTTATATGATATTTCTTTCCACATTATTGCATATATTTAAATATGACTTTTAAACCTTTTAGGTGCTAGGATTTTCCCACCCCTTCCATAAAATATGGAAAGACATAAACAAAAGACCAATACTTGCTTGGAATGAGCTTGCCTGGACTTTCACTCTGGGGTGAAGTTTAAACAGATTGTAAATGTGCTTTGCTGCCTGTTCTTACTCTGAGCGTCATCAGGCGCAAGTGATGACCACAGCTGAGGGGCAGAAGTATTAAGACAGTGATTCTTTTTTAGGTCACTTACTACCTTATGAAATAATCTGTCTTTTGAGTAGATATCTGCAGACTCGGGGAGAAATATGCTTACTAACATTTCTTGGAATTAATGTAGCACTACTTAGAAAATATATGTTAGTGGCTTAAGATCCTAACTTATTTTAGCACTTGAATGATAAAATTTTTGAAGTAGATATCTAATTAAACTCTATCATGGTACAAGTGGTTAGTTCTACTTCAGGCAACTGGTATATAACATTTTGACACACTTACTTTAAATATAAAGAATGCCCTGATTCTTTACAGTTGGTTGCTTTACATTTTAAAAGATAGTACCTGAAGCATATAGTGTATTTTTTTTTTTTTTTTGTCAGAAAGGAAGTCCAGATGTTCTGGAATAAATTATAGTGTCTTTTTGTTTTTGTTATGCTGGTAGTAATCATGTCGTTTTAGGCTTATGGTCAAATTTTGTATTCCTGTTTTAGGTGTGTTGAGGTAAAACTGCTTAGTCTTCTTTCTTAAAACATTAACAAAACTCCCTAGAATTTGGATTATGTTGATATTGAAAACTGAATCCTTTCTGAGTGCAGAAACTGGTGAGGAGAGGTGTGCTGATGGTAACTAGCTCACTGGCAGCCAGAAACCTTCCAGCTCTTACTTCAGCTGTTGCTGTAGTACTGCCTAGTCTGCTTAGCTGAAGATTTAATTAACTTGTTTATAGATATCCAACTACTTTTTGTAATTAACTTGCTTATAGATATCCAACTACTTTTTGTTTATCAAACCCAGACTCTTAGGCAGAAGATTTGCTTTAGTGTCTTGAAGTAGTTGTGATAACCAGAGAATTCATTTATATGAGGATGCAAGGTATCAGTCTTTATAACCTGGAGATTGTCTTGTCTCAGACTGGGGGTAACAGAGGCTTCCAGGACTACTTCTGTAAAAATCAACACCTAAACAACATTTCTGCCTTTTTTTTTTTTTTTTTCCCCCAGTATGTCTCTGAACACTTTCTCATCTTCGTTTTTTAAAAACTTCTTATCAGATTTCATCTTCAAATATATGATAACTACATTTGGTATTAGAATTGTTAACTCTTACTCTTGGTTAGTAGTTTGCAGTGCATTTAATGTAGCAAGTGGAAGGAGGCAGGACTATGTGCCAAAATACTTTTCTGGGAATCTGACAGTGGGAAGAAGCATTGGAATCAAATAGGGTCCTATACAATCTTTCGCTCCCTTCTCTTTTAGTCATCCTTGGTGGGACAGTCACAGCAGGTTATCCCACCTCCTGGATCTAGAGCTGTTTGTGAATTAATTTTAAAGATCCCTCAGGCACTTTTCCATATTTTGCAATTTGGGGACTTGCCTGTGTAGCCAAGTGGTGTCTTTGGCCTCTGGGGAAGAGGAGTGTCTGCTTTAAAGCATGTTAGAACTCCTGCTGATATTTCTTGGCACTAGTGGACCAGAGCCAAAATGCATTGACTGCCAGTCCCTGGCCTGCCTGCTGCTCCAAATCAGTATCTTGGGGGAGGGAGAGTCGTCACTGTGTGTAGAGCACACTGCTATGCCCAGGCACCACTTGAAGGAATGACTTGTTACAAACCATGAGGAATTCTCTGTATCTCTTGCATACTAAGTTTCTTCCAAAAGATTACATTGCATCTAGATTCTGCAGGATGCGAGAGCACTTCTTTTGATACCACCGAATAAAACATTTCCCCCCATGCCCCAGAAAACAGACTTTTTGTCTCCCGTGTTAAATCTGAAAGGACCTAATACTTCTGGCTAAAGAAATATTAATGATTTAAAACTGTCTCCTGTTCCAACCAATAACACTTTAATTGGCCGGTAAGACAAAAATGTGGTGAGAAGACTATCAGTGTGTCAGATGCTTGATGTACCCATACTGTATGAGTTCTATTGCAGAAGTCAGTTTACACACAGCCTTTCAGTGTAAAAAAGAAATATCAATACTGGAGACTAACTGATTGCTTTTACAGGGCTGCTGAAACTGAGATGAGGAGAGCCATTTAGAGGCCTCATTATATCACGTGCTCTTGCCTTGTGTTCTTTCAAACAGTCTGATGGAGTAATTAATCCTTGAAGTGCCCCAAGAGGCAAACCTATTTAATTGCACTGCTGTTTAGCCTAAATTCCCAGAGTGCAAAGGACCTGGTGTTCCTGTTTGATAGAAATTTTTTTCATTGAGTATATTCCTTAGGTCTTTTTCATCTTCACTTTTAGAAAAAAGCAATCAATCTGTCAAATTTGGCCTAGTGTGGCATGGTCCTAGTCATTATTACATTCTTCCTGTAGGCAGAATAATGTACAAATTGCAGGGAAGCAATCAGCTGGACCTGTGTTGCTTGGAGATGGAGAGTGACCTGTTCTTTTGAATCAGGCAGAAAGTAGGTATGTGCTGGGGCTGCTGTGTAGAAAGTCATTCCACTTGCGTAATTATCAAAGTAGCATTTAGAAACATTTAGTAACATTTAGAAAACTCCTGGTGGCTTAAACTATGCACCTTTCAAGGGTGACTCTACAACAGTGATTTGTTGTACAATGTGTTTGCTAATACCAAACTATTTCTGCTCATTGTGAAAGTGGATGATGACAAAAAGCGCGATGTGTCCTTGCTATCTGCTTTGGAGTGTTTTGTTTAACAGAAGTGACATCCAGGCATAGACTTAGCATGTCCTATTTTTATATTGAGAACACAAGGCATTTGTTTTGGAGACAGTACTTGATTTTTAACAAATGTCTTGCTGTCAAGATTGGATCCATGTTATGGCTATGGTTAGGAAATGCTGAATGCTTCTCTTCCTCTGCTCAGTATAGTCTGTGATCAATGCCTCTTCTTCATTTAGCAATTTCACACTCCAGTGATTCCTTTAGACTTCTGTAGAGATGCACAAATTAGACAACAATTCCTTAACCAGCATGTTCGGGATATATTTGGATAAGTTGGAGCTGTTTTGACAGTTCAGTTATGAAAACAGTAAAATAGCGGTGTTAGTACTGAAGAAGATTAAATTAAGTCTGTGACTGGATATCAGTTTCTTCTCTATGCTTACTAATGACACTGCAGTTGCAGAGTGCAAGGTTCTTTGCATAATGAGCAGAGACTTAAATTGTTTTAAAACTAACATTATGGACAAATGGAATGCCTGGCATGCTCTACTATGACTGGCAGTTCCTTTTTGGAGAAACAGGTATTTTGGTATCCTAAAATCTTTTCCCTGTAATCACATCATTTCACCAGTGGATTTTTTTTCTGTGTTGTGCTAAAGATGATAGAGCTGCAGCCACTGTAGCCAGGGATTCATTTTAATTATCAAAGTTATGGGCACAAATGAGGTGTAGGATTCTCAAAATTCAGAATCTTGTGGCATTTGCCCTTGTATTTCGTGTTGCTTGTTTTTCATCATTTAGTAGCAACGGCATGAATCCCAGAGAGCTGCACTACCTTATTGTGGTCTTGCCCCACTCCCACCTGCTGGCTATATACCCACTTTCACTGCCTGTGGCTCTAGGGTAATTTATCCTCTTAGGATACATACCACAAGGACACATCTCCTGCCTTGAGAACTGCTCTGAAATGTAAGTGCTTGAGAAGCTGGAGTGGTTGATAACTCTTTTGGAGACCCTTGTCCTAGCAAGTCATAGCTGTCCTAGCTGTCATAAACACTGTGCCTTTCACTACTGGAGAACAAATACACCTCTCCTCTAGAGCTTGCTTCTGTCTGTCTCTGCAATAGGTAGTATAAGGCTATCCACTGTCTCTGAAACAATGGGAAGTGCTGGGTTGTCAGGGCCAGGTAGGAGGAGATTGGAGAAGAAAATGGAAAGTTGTGTGGACCTGGAGAGGTAGAACTAAGGTAGAGATGGCAGTATGCATGTAGAAAGGGTATGGTAGGCTGCCTGCCTTGTTTCTGTTTTTCCAGGTGATTTTTTTCACTAGTGTGTATTTCAGATCCAAGTGTGTGGGTGTATGTCTCCTTGCCCAAATTCTGCTGGCTTGCTTGTGCCAATTTGATAAATAGAAGTAATTTTTCTTCTGGCTTGCTTTCTTCCTGTGCCCTCAAGTCCCCGATCGAACTCGTCTCCTCTGTTTCTCTACCAAAGACTCAAAGAAATATTCACAGTAGTGAAAGAGGGAACTTCAGAGATCAAGAATTGTAGGAAGAAATGAGATTGACAGTAGTTTGCTATAAATTTGCTTCTCTTCTTCTAGATATTTATCTTTGAACAAGTAAAAGCCAGAATTTTGTATTTTAGGAAGACTTGCTTGAATAATATTTAAAGCAGTGCCAGCATTGGAGAGTCCACTGGAGGTGGATTAGAGGGAGAAGTAATATGATCACTGTCAACAACTACTGGTATTTCTACAATTAGTGAGGGTGTCTGTACATTTAACTCTGAAGACACATGATGTACTGAAATGCTTCTAAAGCATTTGTCCAGTGCTTTTTGTAACTTGTACCTCAGATCTGTGCAAGTGTCTTCAGATACACTTGTACAGTCTCCCCATCACTCCAAGCCTGTTGCCAATAGGTGAAATGGTCTTTGTAGATGGCCCTTCCTCAAACATTTCTGGGATAGGTGTTCAATAAGATAAGTTGTTCATGGCCATAAGGACTTTCTTATGGAACAGCAACTACAGCTCTAAATGTCTGAGGTACAAGCTACAGCAGAAATGAAATAATAGGTTTGAATTGATGTTCTGTACTCTGTACCTCTTAAAGGCATGTTATGAGGCAAATTTTTAATAGAGGCAGTTTTCCACTCAGCAAGCTCAGCTAAACACTTAATTTTAGTATTCCACCTCTGATACAGATGGTTAGTGTTAGAAAATTGCAGTCTTCCACCATTACTGTTGAAGTGACCTGTTCACCCTGTCACATTATGGCATCTGCTTTTATTACAGAATACCACTGTTTTCTCATCCTTTTGACTTAAAAAAAAAAAATTACAAAAAGGCAAAACCTGAACTATACATGCAATTATTTCCATAGCGCAGAACAGGAGAATTAGGGATGTACTTCAGAAGCACTGTAACAGACTGGCTGACTGTGCTTTGGAAAAGCATATTTCTTCCCTTTTCATTTTCACAGTTGCAGCGTTAAGCATAAAAGCAGTGAAATTAGAGTATGTCTGACTCTGTCCTCCCACACTGGCTTATTTTTCATGTTGTATGATTGTTGCTTTTAGAAGTCATCCATGTTTATGTGGGTTTAATTTTTAGTTTTGATTTTCAAATGGTCAGTTAGCAAATCAACATGGAAAAAGTTACATGAAAGCCTAGCGTGGGAATTTCTTGCCCCAGAAGACAAAATACATTGACATATATAGGCAAGGCAAAAGAAGGGAAGCCATCTGTGCATTAGCAAAGACTGACTTGCAGGGTAGCTGTGTGCAGAGCAGTTGGCTTACAGCTCTGCTGCTGTAGATGAGGAATCTTCTTGCTGTAGGCTAAGGAGAAGGGGAAGAGTAATAGCAAGTGGAGGTTGTGTGTTATTGGAGAGGAATTAATATATGCAAAGATATTCTCGTTTGGCATTACTCTGATGTTGTGTTGGAGATATTGCAGGAAATGAGACATGGAGTGGAAGCGGGAAGAAAAGGAGTGTGACTTCTTGTCTTCTCTCTTCTGATACACAAATTGTTCCCTCTCAAATCTTGTAATGCTCAGTGTACAGCAGCAGTGATGCTGGAGCTGACTTCTGATAAAAATGCATCTGCAGGGCAATGGTATTGCTGGTGAGGTTGTCTGGCAGTGAGGGAAGAAAAACCTGGGCACCCTTGAGAAAGGAGGGTGGTTGTGGAATCACAGAAGTTGGAAAAGACCTTTAAGTTCAGTAAGTCCTAACATTAACCAAGTACGGCCAAGTCTGCCACTAAACCATGTCCCTAAGTGCCACATCTATGTCTTTTAAGTACCTCCAGGTATAGTGACTCAACCAATTCCATGGGCAGCATGTTTCAATGAATGACAAGCCTTTCCATGAAGAAATTTTTCCTAATATCCAATCTAAACCTCCCCAGGCACAACTTGAGGCTGTTTGCTCTTGCCCAGTCAGTTGTTACTTGGGAAAAGAGACCAACACTTCCTTTCAGGTAGTTGTAAGGAGCAATAAGATCTCCCTGAGCCTCCTTTTCTCCAGGCTAAACCACCCCAGTTCCCTCAGCTGCTCCTTGTAAGACTTGTGCTTCAGACCCTTCACCAGCTCTGTTGCCTGTCTCTGGACATGCTCTAGCACCTCAATGTCTTGTAGTGAGAGGCCAAAAACTGAACATAGGGTTTGAAATGTGGCCTCTCCAAAGCCCAGTAAAAGGGGATAATCACTTCCCTTCTCCTGCTGGCCACACTGTTTCTGCTACAGGCCAGGATGCCATTGGCCTTCTTGGCCACCTGTGCACATGCTGGCTTGTGTGCAGCTGCTGTTGACCAGCAGCCCCAGGTTATTTTTTAATGAGCAGCTTTCCAGCCACTCTTCCACAGGCCTTTAGTGCTGCATGGGACTGTTGTGACCCAAGTGCAGGGCCCAGTATTTGGTCTTGTTGAACTACAGCCCAACAATCCAGCCTGCCCAGATCCCTCTGGGCAGAGCCTTCCTACGCTCCAGCAGATCAACAGTCCTTCCCAACTTAGTGTCACCTTCAAACTGACTGAAGGTGCACTCAATCCCCTCATCCAGATCCTCAGTAAAGATATTAAACAGGACTGGTCCCAATACTGAACACTGAGCGATGCTACTTGTGACTGGACAATGGTCAACAGCAGTGGCAGCCCTGTGTCTGGCTCTCTGGGTGCTGGGCAGGAGGTGTTCCTTGCATGAGCTCAGCTGGGGATGCCTCTGCCAAAAATGACTGAAAATGGTGTTTGGTGGAAGATCTGCTCTTCAGTGTTGGTTTACAGTGGTCTGGCAGTGCTGCACGGGGCTCAGTGCAGTGTACGGCCTTGGGCCTTGCTGCAGGTCACCCACCCGCTCGTGCTGCACCTTTTCCATGGGAATTGCCCGGGGCAGGGAATGGCAGCCACGGCCTGTCCCACCCCCAGCCAGGAGCAGGCAGCCAGGGGCACTGGGGCAGCCCCAGCCCTGGGCGTCGCCCTGTGGCTGAGCCAAGGGCAGGCTGGCATGTGGGTCTGGCTCAGCAAGGCCTGTGGCTGGGCAGGGCTGTGGGGAGCTGGCCCTGCTGGACGTGGCTGGGGCAGGGGCCCATGGCCCCAGGAGCTGACATGGGCAGCCACGGCGACAGCCCTGTGGCCCAGGCCCTCCAGTGAGTTTGGCTGCTTGCTCTGGCTTGCCTGTGAGTGTAGCCTGCTTTAGGATACATCCTTATATGAACATATCCTTTGGACCTGGGTGTTTCTTAAGGCTGTTGGGAGGAAATGGGGGAAATTTGTCCTTGAGGAGAGAGCTCCATGTCTGGATCACAGACTGTAATGCAAGGCTGTGGGTTATGTTAGCATGTGTGTCATGACTGAGTGTTTGAAGATGTCAGACCCAGCTTTGTTATTATAACCAGAGTGGCCATATGGACCCTGATGAACAGGTGTGTGTTGCACTATTAATTTAGTTTTTATGTAAAGACTTTTTTTTTTTTTTTAAGTGCCTTTGTTCATCCGTGAAACCTATTTAAATGTCAACTTCTGAAACAATGCTTCTTATTTTAATTTCCTCACATCACAACAGTTTGATATGCTGAAAGATCTTGCTTGCTACTGAGTCTTTGTTGCTGAGGCTGCGATAAAAGGCAGAGCAGGAGACAGGAAGCGAGAAGAGGGCAGGCTAAGCCCAGAGTCCATCAATGCTGTTTGGAGGTACTGCAGCCCTGTTGGGGACTGGGGGCTAGCTGGAGGTGTTGAAAGGAGAAGAGAGGTTATATCTCACTCATTATTCCTCCAGAAGCTAGCCATGCAATTCCCTCCCATCACTGTGTCATGTAAGTGCAGTGGCAGGTAACACAGGATTAAAGGAAGTACAAAAGCTGATGACTTTTCTGGTTGTATCTTCATAACATTTAGAGTACTACCTGACCTGCAAAGATTTCTGCAAAGATTCCCATAATTAAGAGAAAAAGGGTAAAACTTGCTGGATAATAGTTTCTTTGCAGCAATGTGAGCTGGTCTTGACTGCTGCTGTGTTAATGTTGCCTTAAAGAAAACTATCAGCAGGCTAATGGCAGCTTTGAAAACAAAAACTTACCCTGCTTCATCTATTAATATCCAAAGAGATGAACATTTCGAATCCTAAGGATCCATTTAACTGCCAGGATTAAATACATCTCAAGAAAAATTATATGCAATTAAAAAGGAAGAAGCCTGTTAATGTAACATTGAGGCTGTGTGATTGAGGACAGTCAAGCAACTGGAAGACAGATCTTTAAAACTGAGGTTATTTTTTATTTGACTCTTAGAGAATTTTATTCTTCCTGCTTCCCAGATAAATATTTACACTGCTTTAATTCTGAAGCACAGTCTGAATTGCTCAAAGGTTAATGAACAAAGCTTCAGCACTAAGGGCTAGCTAAGTATTTTCTCCATGTCAGAGACAGAAACAATCACTCTGTGACTTGCCCAGTGTCACACACATACTTGATGGTAAGATCGTACTGTAAGGTTTTTGGAATGGCTCATCTGTTCAAGCTGTGTTTAATCATAGGACCACCTCTGTTTACTATTTGTAATTCCTGTTTCCTAAATGGGGAGTTCTTCACTCTCTTCAGAAACAAAACTTCCTTGTGAATTGCAAACTTCTGCAGGGTAGCAGTCTTGTAGTGTACAAATGAATTTGGTGTTCAGTTGGCATGTTTCTTTTGTGTGCAAGACAGCCTTGCATGTAAAACACAGCCAGATGCAGAGCAGGTGCACTGACCTGGGCTCCCAGACCTGGTGCACTTGTAAGCAGCATGGATCACTGTGTACTTAGGCACTTCAGTCCCATATGCCTGTTGCTAGGAGTGCCAGTGTCTTACTCCCATGGGGTTTTTTTCTGCATTAAACGGAGCTGCTTTTTATTTCCCAGGGAATTGTGGGAACTTGTCTGTTCTTGGGGCATGTTTTGAGGGGGAAGGGAAGAAGATACTGTGGGAAAGCATCAAATAACTGAATTTGCTTTAGGGCTGAAATCAAAGGGCTATAATTATCAAAAGGTGGAAGAGAACCAGACCACAAGAAAGCAGCAGTGAGGGTTTTGCCTGTAGCTCCAAGTACGCCAGGGTGGCTGGGAGTAGAGCACTGAATGCAAGGTGGACTGACTACTTATGTGAGTGGGAGCTTGTTTGGAACAATGAGTAAAGGCTAAAACTGCTATAAAACAAAATGTTACAAGAAGGCCAGAGTAGTTTCCTATGAATAAAAAAGTTAAATGAGACAGGTACCATTGCCTTGGCTTCTTGGGCAATGTGAAGATGCGTTGATGTAAAACTTTGGCCCAGTGTTCAAAACAATTCTTCTCACCTAAGACAGATTAAATGTATAGATAATGTAAGCCATGAAGCTGTTCTTATCAAGAGACAGGTAATTTTTAACTGCAGCTTGTTTCTCTGTACATTTGGAATTTTGTAGACTGGAAGCTCAACCAGCTATTATTTCTTCTTTGGCTCTATCTGAAGTATTTCAGGGCTTCACATGCATATTCCCTATTTGAGGGCATACATGGATTCTCAATTATAAAAAGTAGTTCTTTTTTCTTTGTATGTACTTTTTGTTTATTAAGAACAACAACATGAAGGAACTTAAAAATTAACCTGCATTCCTTAGTGTATTTTCATAAGTAGTTATCCAGACCTACATGAGAAGCCACAGCAGAAAAGGTGAAACTGATGTCCTAATTTTTCTAATTAAGTACACAATTGTTTAATCCCTTTGGACTGGAAAATGGTGGTGTAAATTTGTGTATTTTGGTTTTGAATATTTTTGTTTTACAAAGTATCCTATGACTTGGCTTCTCTTCATTCAGTGGTAGATGCCAAAGGCATTATATGAAGCATATTCAGCATTTTTAAAGTGGAATAAATATAGAAGTACTCTTGGCACAGCGATCTACTTGCAGCTGAGGATAATGGGGATTTTAAACAAAGGAATGTTGGTTATGTTTGATTTCAGTGAGTGGCAATGGGTTCTGCTACCTTCTTTTAACTCTCTATTCCATAGGCCAGTTCGAAAGCTTGTGTTAAGCTCTTTCCTGGTCATAAAATGCTACCTAGGTGCCTGTATTTTGCTGTGCTGAAATGACCAGGCAAGGACTGCTACACCCATTCCATATTCAGTGTATTTTATCCTGTGAACTCTTGTTATTGAATATAGCACTGCTTATTATGAATGTAGGATTTATTAGTGTCCTGACTCCTGTGCTTGGCACCTTGTGTGCAGAACTGAACCATTTGTGCTTTATCTAAGCTACCTGCCTGTGGGAGGAATATGGGTACAGTGTCCTTTACACGTATCTTCTACAAGCTGTGAAGATGCGTTTGAGGGGGTTGCTCCGTCTTCTGTCTCCCAAACCATCTGGGTTTGGAAGAATTTGAGAAGGACTAAAAGTAGCTATTTGGCAGCTCTGGGCAATAATGAGAAAGTTGGGTCCTCAAACAGTATCCAAATGTAGCTTCTTTAGAAAAAGCTCAACCTTTTTTTCTTCTTTATCTTCCGAAACCAGTTCTCACTTTCCCGATCCTGTATGTTGTCTTTGAACCAGCAGATAGAGATCTCACCAGAGGAGTCAAACATTGCCTAAGCTCTTGCTTTGACAGTGAAGTTCAGTAAACAGGGGCATGCATGGAAAGTGGGCATACAGTGGAAAGCATGTTTGCTGCACTGGAGGAGTTTCTACTGTTTAGACATGTGCTTGTTGTGGAGACATTCTGAAAGTGGTGAGGTGAACTTTAAACTCTGCTTGCATTGGCTGTTTGAATGATTAAGAAGACTAGAACCAAGTGAAGGTCAGTGGGAAGGAGCTGGTGATACCACTTTGTGCTGACTTGTAGGACCCTGTGCCAGCCAGTGCCTTTTCCAAGCTAGGTTTCAAATGCTTTAATTTGGTTTGCTGGAGCAGAGCTTGCCTGTGGAGGTTGCATATGTGTGCAGCCCAGCTCTACTTAGTCTGAGCAAAAAGTTTATCCAGGAGCTTGGATTCAGGCCAATTACTGCATGAGAAAATTCTCATTCTGCTCCTGTGTTTTGGCATGCTCACTCAGACTGACCAGTCCTGACCAGCTCTTGAAAAAGCACTGGTATTTCTTTAGCATTTGAGGGTGTCAGTCGGCTCATCCAAACTTTTAATTTGTAACCGGGTATTCTATTATTAGCTGTAGCCTGAAGTAATTTTTAGAATCCACCTGTCACTTTGATTATGCTTACTCTTTATTTGTTTTGTTTCCTTGTTCATTGACAAGAGAAAATATTAAAGAAATGTGCATCCCTTGCAGCTTGTGGCTAATGTGGTATGCTAACATGTTTTAGAATGCTTAAGAACAGTTTTAGAGGAATCTGGTAATGTAGGTTGGACAAAGAGCAAGTGCATGCAACCATGACTGTGCATGGGGAGTCTTCTAAAGCTCAGGCTTTTGGTTTGAGGGGAGGGAAAAGAGGGTTTGGAGCTACCTGAACACTGATTTACCACTACCAATTTTAAACAGGTCCTCTTCCATTGCAGAAAGTCTTCTCAACTGGTGCTACAAGGTACTTAAAAGCTGAGCAGTAGCACTTTGTTTTAATGGGCATAAACACTTTTTCCAGGCTCAGGACTGCTTGCTGAACTCATTCAAATACAAATCCTGAAAGCCGCTTCTCTGGCCAATACCAGTTTGGATTGTAACTAGATCAGGGTTGACTGCATTTTAAAGGCATTTAGTTTATTTGTTTCCAATATTAAGCTAAAATGACAAGCTAAAAGTGATTGGCAGAAAAATTTGTCTCTGTGTGTGTCTTTTGCCGTGCTAACTCTAATCGCCCTAGCTTGAAATTGGCCAGAGAGATAACGATACAACATCATATCATCATGTTAACTGTAGAATTAAGCTGCCTATTTTCACAAAACTTACACACCCTCTGATTATCTTCACTGAGGGGAAGAACTTCATCCTTTATTAGATGGCAGTGAATCCACACAGGTAAGTTGTTATAGCTTCTTATATATTCTTGAAAGGAAAAGGCTTTATTTGGGTACTTGAGAATCAAGACATGAATTACAGGAAACCCACGCTTCCTTAATGCCTGTGCTTCCCAATCCGTGTCATAGTTTCTGATCCGTGTAAGAACAGACATTAGGAATTCAACCACAAACATGATATACAGCCTTCTTTTGAGAGCTCCTTTGTTGGATACTGACAGACTCTCATAGCAGATTTATATTTTCTTTTTTTTTCTTTTTTCTTTTTATTTTTTGGTTTATGGAAGACAGTATTCACTTTAATGTGGATGTTTTATTAAAGAAAATTACCTGCTAGCAGCAAGTTGCACACTGATGTGAAACATTGTGAAGCTCCTAGTCATCCCCTGAATCTACTTTGTTGATGTGCCATTTCATTTGGGCTCTTTTGTGTGCCACACTGTAAAAAAAGCAAACCACAAACAAACAAAAGAACAAAATGACCCACCTGAAGATACACCCCTCCACTTCCCCAAACCTCAGTGATGCTGGATGGTACACTGGGATCAAGGTGAACACTTGTTTTTTATACAAGAAATCTTGTGGAAGTCAACTGTTTTGGGATGCGCTGGATGTGGTTTGTGCTGAAAACTACTTTGACAACTGAAATCTTTTAAAGTGGAAAACAACAGAAACATGAGACAGGAGCAACATGGAGATTCCTCTCTTATCTTTTTTTCCCAGGGAGGGAAAGGGAGTGCCTGACTTTGATCTTATTACCTTCCTTCCACCTGATTCTGCGTGCGTGTTCATGCAGTTTCATGTCTGGAGACTTATTATCATTTCTGGTGTTCCTGAAATCTCTCCCATTTGAGAAAATCTGTAGGTGGAGATAGAAAAGCCTATGAGAATCTGGAGGAGCCAAGATTATAGGAGTCTTCCTCATTAACATGTTTGTGTCCAGGCTGATCTCTACAAGGGCTTCAAACCTTAAGACTTTGTATATTTGTAAAAAAAGTAGCCAGTTAAAAATAACTTTGTTGTTTGTTTAACAGAGGATTATACTTCAAATTCAAAGTTCCTTTGAACTAGCTATTCTGTATTAAATATAGACTAGCACACAAGTGGTAATTTAAAGATGGACAGGAGTGCTTCTGGGTTCCTTTTGATAGCAGCAGTTCTATAACCATGACTATAAGGTCAGACTCAATGTTTGTGGGAAGCATGTGATTACTTATGGCTATCATTTTGTCCCTAGAGTAGAAATAGGCTGCTGTAGGTATTTGGTTTATATGCAGGTGTTTTGTAGGTGTGGGACATATGAGAAGGAGCTGCACTGAAAGACTTTATTTTGGATTCCTTGGAATCATTTCCTTAGCTATGCCCTATAGGGTAATGATGTTATATTTCTTATATATACTTCACTGCCACTCAAAACTCTGGATTTCAGAGTATTGGCTAAGTACAGTGTCAGTGGGAACACTGCTGTCCTTTACACATACCATTTTATGTTAAATTGCAGTGTTTAACTGCTTGAAGTTTTCTTCTCCTGCATTTCCAATACTATATTTTATTTCAAGGTGGAGTAATGTGAAAATTCATGTGAATTTATGCAAAATAGTCAGCTCTAAGATGTACTAGTAATTAAAAGCTGAACTATGTTTAAGAACTGGAGCAGAAAGGATGCTCAGATTGTATTAGTTCCTTTTCTTGTTATCTGGAAGTAGAAAATAATTTTCTGCAGAAAAGACTACTACATTATAATGAGTAAATTAATTAAAATCTGTCCAAGTTAAACATTTAACTTGAGAAAGGTTAGGGGTGTGGGGTTTTTTTGACACTGAAATGAACACTTTTTAGGTGGTCAAGGTAACCAGGTAGTAGTGCCCATCTTTAGAACTTTTGATGTAGTAGTAATATAATTAGCCTTAAAATACCATGTAACAGATGGAAAAATTAAATTACATTTTTTGTGATTTGTAATACATGTCTTTTGGTCAAGCATTATGAGCAACACAATCAGGTAGCCTTTAAGACAGTCTGTCCTTAGTCCCATGTCCTGACCCAGCCTTTATCCTGGTACACTGGTTAACTTTGTCAAGGTATGGAGGAGGGCACTGTCTCCAGATTTCCTGGACTAGGATGGTGCTGTATGTTGCCTTCAGGATCAAAAATAACAGCAGTGAATTTCAGCTACTCCTGTAACAGAAGGATGTATGTCTTCCATGTAGTTATATGAGAGATAGCATTAGTAAGATTTGTCTGCTGGGAGACAGACCTCTGTGCTGTAGTGCTTGATGCTCCCTTAATAGTCTCCTGTTGTTTACTGTAGATAGATGGTTGCTCAATCATTGGATGGTTTGGGTTGGAAGGGACCTTAGAGATCATCCAGTTCTAAGCCCCCTGCTGTGGGCAGGGACACCTTCCATTAGACCAGGCTGCTCAAAGGGCCATCCAGCCTGGCCCTTGAATACTCCCAGGAATGGGGCATGATACTATTTCTATGGCAGACATAGAAAGCCAGGTGAGAGAAATCCCACGTTGTGAGTCCTGGGCCTTGGTTAAAAAAAAATTTAAAAAATTGTAGCTTTGCTTTAAAATATTGCCCAGCATAAATGATTTTGATCAGATGAAGTTCTCATTCTGGAAGATGTCTGCTCCTGAGTTAGACATGACTCTTTACATGTTAAGTGGCTTCATGCGTATGAATTTTACTTGTCATGTTATGAATGTGTGTATTTGATAGAGGGAAGGTGAAGAAATGAGAAGGCTAACCTCCAAGTGTTTCCAAGAAGCAAGATAGTTAATGGAAAGCAAGACTGAGGAATGAGCAACTGAAGTGTGAATCCAGGTAAATTCTTTGAATGGTTCTTTAAAAGTATGCCAGAGGCTAGAAACTTGTTAATGTCCAGAAGGACGAAACACGTTACAGTCTCACCTGATGGCTTGCCCAAGCTGTTCTGTCTCCTTGCTGTAAATATATTGTATTGGCTGAGTTCAAGATCTAGAAATTTTGAGCCCATGTTACACAAATTATGAGGTAATTTAGAAAAACAAAGTTGGTCTGTCTCTTGACTGCTTAATTGTTCTTGCAGCAGCTTTTGAATGATGCCAACAAACTATTAAAAAGGCTTTGGCTGTTGTTACAGGACCTTCTGCAAGACAAAGTCACCATTATTAGAGCCCTACTGTTACAGGCACTTAGTTGCAAACACAAATGAGATTTAGTACTGCCTGAAGAATGTCTAATGATGGTGACTGCAATGCACCCAAGTGCAATGGTGTTTGATCCATCCAAAAGCTGTTGGTAGTCTCCAGCTGTCACCTGAGGTGGTTGGCCTCAAAATAGTGTCACCGAAACTGTGGGAAAAAGAAAAATCCTCCAACAACATTTTGATGTTAGAGAGTCAAGGCACTACTTTATTTTCTGGCCAGGATGTGCCACAGAAATCATCTCATCCACACATAGCCTGGGTGTGCAGAGAGAAACTATTCCGTGACGCATGGATTTTACAGGATTTTCCCCCAAACTTTATACAGTCAAAACCCATAGACATACATTGTTTTAAAGTTCATTGGACCGGAGCTGAGTAACCCCCAATATTCAGTCTCTCATTGGACCCAAATTTCCTCGCCTCTGATGCTAATTAGATTTTTTCATTCTTCAATTTTTCTTATCGTTCTTTTTCAGACCAGATGTCTTCTCCCCTGCTGGAGGTGGCTTCTGGAGTAGATGTTTGTCAATAGCCACTGATGTCTCGTGGATGCTCTGTTGATGGTCACTGATGTTTTGCTGATAGTCCCTTATCTTTGGGCGACTCCCATGCTGAGTTCATCAGACTCCACCTGGTAGAACAATGTTCTGAAATCCCCCTCCCTGAGGCAAGGACACACAAAACCTTGGACCAAATGTATACAAAATTTTTAAACTTGTATATTTTCCAACAATTGCATATTAAAGATGAGCACCATTTTGGACCCTGGAAAGCTTCTGAGTGGCAGAGGGCTTAACTAATAATATTGTGTTTGTGAACACAAAGGTGGCCTTTCAGAAGGACACTTCAAAACTTGTGTTTTATAAGCTTGCAGAGACAGGGGAATCAGCTCACTGGACACCATCTCAAGACTGCCTAGTAAAGTTCCCAGTTTAAGTAAAAAACTGCATTTTAACTTCTAACTACACTATTTTTCTGATGTTCTTTCATGTGTTCTGGGGCCCAAAAGATAAGTTTAAGTTTTTAACTTCTCGTGGGGATTTACAAAGATTTGGGCTCAAAACTTTTTAATCCTAAGTAAATTTTAGCTGCTTTAGCTAGGTGTACTGCTAAAGCAGAAGGTATGTGTTGTTTTTAGCCATTATCTGGCCAGGGAGCAGTACACATAGGCATAGCCTGGGTTGCTTGTGGCCCTGTGAGCAAAGCATGATGGCATTTTGTAAAAATGTTAAAACACTTGTCTCTGGAGATGCCTCAGAACAAGGTCCCTACATGATGAGTAGGTAAAGAGGCTACAGTAGTATGGAGAGGTGGATGTTAGCAAAGCAAAACAAGATGTAGCTGTACATCCTACCAGTAACCACCTCTTCTAATGTGGCAAAGCTTGTGCTCTTTGCTGAACCAGACTTCAACTCTGCTTGGTTATTTGTGTGGAGCGTCTGTCTTTGTTGTGAGGATCAAAGTACTATCTGGAGGTACATGTGATGTAAAGTGTCTGAGATTGTTTCAGAGTTTATATGACAACAACATTTCTAGTGAAGAAAGTATTTTGAAATTTGACTTGTTAATCATTCCTTTTAATAAGACTTACATTGTGTTGGTTTTTCTATTTGGAATTCAAAGCCTGAGGAGTTAATACTCAATTTCAATCTGAGCTGATTTACTTGCTACACATTCTTAAATTTTTAATTTTTTAAGATGCAAACCACAAGTTAGTGGTTTCTGGGTGAAGTGCAGATGATACTGGCTGTTTTCACATTTTTGCAGCTTTTAATGAACTTGAGCATCTCTTAGCATGGTGCCTGGCATGCTCTGAATTTCAGGATAGGAGCCTTGGGAAAGTTACTAGTTTAACCTTGATTCTGTTGATAGCAGTTTTCCTAGGAGAAGAAACTGAGCTGAGGTTACTGAGATTTAGCTTAAAAATTTTGGAACTAGCAGAGAGCTGTTTTGTGTCTCTTCATAATAGCTGGCCCTGACAGTTTAACAGAGCTTATTGACCATCTGCTTTGTCTAGTTTGCCACATGGCAGAGTAACATTTAAGCCAAAATACTGGCTGCACAGTGTATTAATTAAACAACTTGCTTATGAACGCTATCAAGATACTAAATTGATTGATGCTGTACATTTAACTTGAAGAGTTTTGTCCTTCCTCTTGCTACAGTTGCTAGGTATTGAGTTGAAGACCGTAAAATGGGTGGTAAGGAAGGAGCTGTTGGACTGTATGTCAAAAGCCCTATTTGTCTCCTTGCCCTCTGTCTTCTGTTAACCCACTCTCAACAGATGGGACCCAGAGTATATTACAGTCTTGTTCCCCTGCTGCTCCTTCTGACTGCTGTTTTTTGCCTCTCACAAAGCTGGCAAAGCAACAGCTGTTTCATAATTTTTCTGTTTGAAGGGAGAAGCGCAGCAGTGGGGATTCGGGGGAGAGGCTGAAAGACTAGTCATCTTGCATAAGGCCAGAGGGAAATATCATTTTTGTCTCTTTTTTGAGAGCCAGTAACTCTTCTGAGAACAGATGTCATGTTCTTCAATGTTTGTGTTCCTGGAAATACAATGCATCTTTCTCCAAGGTGAGAGGAGAAATTGAGAACTTTAAGCAAACAGCACTGGTTCTGTCTGCATGTATTTAGCTGGAGGAACCTGACTGTGGGCTGCTTGTCGGTGTGACTAATTCTGCTCAAAGGCACAGCCCCCTGGGAAAGCAGATTTTAAATCCAGACTGTGCTGGTGGCAGAGATGTGTAATATGCACTCTGAAAGAGATGTGGCTAGACTTTGGCAATATCCAACAACTGTCTGCTTGATCAAGGGACATGCTGTAGGTAGCATCTCTGCATCTAGAAGCTGAATCCTGTTGAGCTTGTTATAATGAACAGATGGCTTGTTAATATGTTCTGCTGTGCTATGGCAAGCCATGCTTCTTCAAGGCATTGCTACCTACACATTCATTGCAGAAATTTGTATACATTCTTTTTCTTCTGGTAATTTTCTGTAACAACGGGTAACTGTTCATGCATATGTGGATGTAGGTGCATATTTGTGGTCTGTTAACATGATCCTAAAGGGTTAGTGTATACGTATATGTGCTCTGTGTATATAGTATGCTCTTGGATGGCGTAACATGAAATAGTATTGCAATTCAGTGTAACATCAGTCTCAATGAAGCTACTGTTAAACTCTATTTTTAATATACCTAAGCTGCTGGAAAGGCTTTGCATAGTATGGAAAGAACTTTAGGAGAAAACTGAAAGACTGCTGTTCTCATTTGGGTTCTGTCTAAAAAGCTATGTCTAGTTGGCTGCAGACAAAGCCTCTGATAACACACCCATGTTTTGGCCTCTGGAAACTCAATGCTAACCAGAAGCATTGTTCTGATTGTGTTCGGGACTTCCAGGAGTTGCAGAGGATCCCAGGTAGCCTTGGTGTGTACACTGTCCTACAGAACCAAGAAACTATTTAAGAAATGAGATCTTGAGTATATATGTGAATTCTCTCCTTTCTGGGAATCTTTGGTATTCCTGATAATTGAAGGTGGCGCCTTCTGGCATTTAAGGGATACTTGAGAAAATTACATTCCTCTTAAAATCTTTTTCTCCGCCCCACATTTTTTCCCTCCCCCCCCCCCAACACGTGTTAATTAAGATACTTAAGAGTAATCTTTCGCTCTTTTGTTAACTTGATAACACGAGGATTATAGCCCCTCTGCCAGGGCTCCAACTCTGGAAATGAAGGGCTAGGCTTAATACAGCTTTAGAAAAGGTCGTCTTTTCCTGGAGCTGTAGTTCAGTCATAGGAAACAGTTTAAGCAGTTGTTTTCTTTAGCACATACATAGGAGTGGTACTGCTAAGAAGAAGGGGCCGGGGAATAAGCGCTCATCCTTCAGCAGTCTTTTGGAGTTCTCTTGCTTCAGTTCAGCCCAATTGCAATTTCTCTGGTTTTGCTATTGCCAGTCTGCAAGTTCGTCTATTTTAAGGGCCCTTATCAGTCCGGGACTTGCTTTGTTTGCATCATCTTTCTGCTACAGTGATTTGTGAGGACTAGCAGCTGTTGCATGAGCATCTGGAATTTTTATGGTTGTGCTGGAAAATATTCCCTATTTGTGCATCTGAGGAACAGAGGGACACCTCAGTGCTTTGGCCCCATTCTGTTTTGGGCTTGCTAACACTGTCATGATCATGTATCTCACCACAAGTTTTTGTTATCTAATATGAAAATGTCTGTCACATGTTTGCTGCCTGGCAAGAGCATGTTGTGGAAAGATGATAGGCTCTTCAGCATTTAAAAAGTAAAGCTGTAAGTAAATTAGAATGTTCAGGAATTAGTTCAGTTTTCTACTTTTATACAAAGCCAAAACAACAAATATCGTGCCTTACATTGTACTTTTCTCCTTCTGTATGCCTTAAATTACTTCTCAGGCTATGGTTATGGAACTACAAAGCTTTTATTTCTTAAAAAAACCTTTAAAATATATGCATATCATCCTTATCTTATTTTTTTTGGAATGCCACTGGGAAGAAAACCACACTTTTTTCTTCAGCCTGTGACAATTTCCAACAGTGCATATAATTAGATATTGCTGACAAGTCCTGACTTTGCATGTTTGTGTCTCTCTGAGAAATGGAGGAAAATGTTTTCACATATATTTGACATCTGCTTAAGAAAGATAAATCTTGAAGTAAAGTTGAAGCAGGAGAAGAGAACAAATTTTAGGCTGACCACAGCAAAGTAAGAATTCGGTTGAAAAAGTGCGCTGTTTAGGGGTCAAGGGAGCTGAAACGGGAGTTCCTGATGCTACAGACTTTCTTGGAAGGCAGTTAGGCTGATATCTGTTCTTAAAACAGTTGCTGAAGATCATCTGCAGGCTCTGCCAAGGGACACTTGCTCAGTTTGCATTTTCAAGATGGCAACAAAATTTATAAGGTTTGCTGGCTGTTTGCTGGCCTGTGCAATGAGCAAAGGTTAGCTTCTCTTGGGGTAGGTAAATATGCCATGGGGGGCTTCATAGTGAAATGGGCACAAGAACGTGGGAGAAGTTGGGAGTCAGTAGGGTTTGCTGGAAGCTTTTGTTTTACTATGTCTTTGGACTCCTTGCAGTGAATTCTTCTCTTGTGTTTGTGCTCTGGTGGCAAGGATGTGCTCTTGATGTGGAAATAGAGTGTTTCCTTACAACCCATTTTTTGGAGACTCTCAGGAAAGTGTGAACGTGTATACTTGAAACCAAATGAATGGCAAGGCATTTTGACAGACTCCTGGGAGCTTTTAAATGGAGGTATCCTAAAATGGAAACTAAAACTTAAATTCCTTTCAAATGTGCTGCATTTGGATATAATAAAAGGATTTTTGGGAAAAAAGTGAGTGGTTCAAAGCTTGCTAGCAATTAGATATTGACTAAAACAAGATAAAAATGACATGACATAGAACCAGTGAGCACAGATGTCAGGTAGTGAAATGTGTGAAGGAAGGGTGATGCTGCACGATGGAAATCCCAGTTAACAAACCAGCTGGGAAGACAACACTTCAATGCAAGAAAGATCTGAGTGATTCCATTGAAAATCCCTATTTTGAACGGAATTGATACAACGTTACAATGACAGAGGATATACTCTGAACTTACATGTTCAGCTTCACCTTCCAGCACTTATTTGTTTTCTCTGTCTTCCAGTGATAGAAAATTTTCAGTTGAGACATTTATTAAATTGTGAAGTTATAATGAAAAGGAAATTTCTTTGTGTATTTCTTACTGGCTTGGCCTGTTTTGTCAGCAGAGAAAAGTTGGGCAAAGCTGGCTTTTTCTAACTTAATAGAAGCATCTGCATTGGCATCATGATGACTCTTCCTTAGAGACTAGGCAAGAATTTCCTAGCCAGGAGGGGAAAGCACAAAGAGGTATTCTGTGTATTAAAGAGAAGTGGTCATTAAAGTTGTACTAGGACACTTGCGTCAGTGTCATAGTCAAAACCATCTGATTTTTAAGGACTGTCACAATTTTTGCTGAAATTATCAAATACATGGTAAAAGAAGAGTAAATAACAAGTTATATCTGACTCTCAACTTCCATTTCCCAAATAAACTGATGGAAGTATTTAAATGAATGATGGGGCCATGAACCAAGCAAGGCTTGCCAAACTGTGTTTTTTGGCCAACTAGGGATCCCTAGAAGCTGTTCTGTTCCAAGTCAGACTATTTTGGTTGCTCACTGTTGGATGCTTTATGGCAGGGGTTCTGAGCAAGTGCTTCCTAAACAGCTGCTCATACAAGAACTGTGTATGGACAGACCAGAGTCGGCACTGCAAGTGTGTGACCCCTGACTAGTGTTTCAGTCACCCATTCAAGCAACAGATAAATACCAAACTAAAAATAGCAAGTCCAGGGCCTAGGATAAGTATTTTCAGTCACCTACATAATAGGCTCTTTTGAAAACTTGTTAAAACACAGGATACCAAGAAACTGATTTAATTAAAAAAACCCATAAGTAGTGTGTGTATGCATTTGTTTTGCCTCTTACAAAATTCCATTTAGCAGCTAATTAGAGGAAAAATTACTCCTGTTTATTCTTTGCAAATTATTTCCTTAGCTTCCATGTAATAATGAATAAATAAATAAATAAATAAAAACTGAGAAGGAAGAAGTCTTTAACAGAAGGGGGGAAAAGAAAAGTAAAAGGATCTGTTATTTATCTTTCTTGGCCAAGGCACCTGCACAAGCCTCCAGTGCTGTTCATGGAGTTTCAGGCTGCATCCAGCTCTGTATGAGTTACCACCCTGCTGCTGATGGGAGAATGCAGCCAGTGAAATGTGGCAGCCAGCCCAGGCATCTAAATAAAAAGGCGCATGGTCTTCTGAAAGAGCACAGAAAGCCTTCCTTCCAGCAAGAAAACTTGATGAGTGTGCTGGTGACCAGCAGTAAGGCAGTGTGCCTGCTAGGCAAGCCTGGCCTCAACTGAGTTGGCAGAGTTTGAAGTGCAATGAAACTTAGTTTAGCTCTCCTAACACATTATTATTTCAATAGCAGCTTTGTGACCTGGCTAGCAAGCAGGATGGAGAATTGTGGAAAGAGAGGAACCAAGGTTTCTTCTTTTGCAGAGACACTTCTGGAGTATTTGACTGAGGTCACCATGTCACCATTTTCATATGGTCTATATAAACATAAAGGCAACTCTGACAGTAGTGGTTGCATTGATGAAGCAATGTAAAGTGAATTTAATGGCTAGTTTGCCCTTACTGATTAAAGAGAGCCCCTGATCTCCATTTGAAAATCCCATTGCCACCACTCCTGGGTGTAGGTAGGCCCAAATCTATATTGAAGCAGCTTGCAGAAATTATGGTGCTTCATCTGTTGCAAGTTGCTAATATTAGAAGGCTCTGCCTTCAAGTTGATATATCAATGTTTTTTCAACTACTTGCTCTTTTGTTGTTTGTGAAGTGGTACTATGTTTTATTTGAAGCTTTGTGTTGGCATAACTGTGTGGCGCTGAGGCAGTTTAGATGTGATGGGTAGCCCCTGTGTGTGGTGCAGTGGAACAGAATAGCAGGGCAGTGGTCCAGATTTTCCATTGCTCTAATTGAGAAAACCCATAGTTGCATAGCCTCTACTCAACTCTGTTGAGTTGTTCTCTGAAACTGGTCCTGCCTCCCTTTCCCTGAGTAACTTCAGTAAGGGTTTTGGCAGTACTTGTACCTGTCTCACTGTGCTTTAGCTTAACCTTCCCTTTTCCACTCTTCCAGCTGACTTTTTGACACGACTGGTTGCCTTACTTTTCCCCCACTCCTTATACAGGGTAACATGTTACACTAACCATGTTGTGATGTAGGACCTAACAGCTGCCTTAAATTTAGTGTCTGTAGCTGTAAGGAGTTTGTCCAGAGGAAATCGTGGTGTGCTGCTCTCATCTTTCTGCCCTCTAACCTTCTAATTGAAGGGAAGGCAAAACTGCAGTGGCATCTGCAAAGACAGCAGCTGTCTCTGTGTTGCATATCAATGCAGGCAGACTTGTGTTCTGGGGGAGGGTGAAGATATTCAGGGAAGCTGGGTGGGGAGACCTGTGCTCTGGATGTGGATGTCCTTTCCCTATCGTCTTAAACAAAGGCTTGCCCACAAAGGGAGCTTTCGCAGGAGTTGCATTGAGGGATTGATGTTCTTATCTCTGTCCAGAACTCTAATCCTTCCTTGCTGATAGACGGACCCCACCTGGAATAAGGGCACAAGAGAGTGGTGTCTTTTTGTATCACTTAAGTGACAGGATTGTGCTGTTGCCATTTTTATGTACTTGCATGCTATTTTACAATAAAAACTTTGGAGTGCATTTACTGCTTTAGAAGGGCTGACTCTTTGAATGGAACTTGTAATTGGAATAGCATCTGTCTGTTTCATCTGCTCTACTGTTGCTTGAGAGCCAAGAGGAGAGGCTGATCTGTGGCAGTGCCAGCTTGAGACAAACAACAATCGTTTACAGTGACTGAGGCAAGAGAAAGAGCCAGCTTGGCTAATGAGATGGAAGAACTTGGCTTGAGTGGGTGATCCTCCCCTGATTATTAAAAATATCAGTTGTTGTTAATTGCTTTAATGAGGTTCACAACTAGAATTTAAGTGTTTTGTGTGTAATGTATAACCATTGGCATGTTAGTGTATTCTTCACTTCCACTTGAAGTCCGAAGCTGCAGCTGTACCTAACTGCTGGCGCATACATGGACATTAAGATCCCCTTATACTTTAGTGATTCCCAGAAGTTTTTTAATTAGTTTTGCACCACGTTTTTCTTTACAATCGTTTCTAAGTAAGGAAGCTTGAGCTGTTCTTGGCTATTGTTAAGTAACATTAACATATAAGATTAGTGTCCCACTTTGCTTAGGGTGATATCCTTATACTGGGGTTGTCCTGCTTGGTATTGTTCTATTCTGAATTCCTTTCTCCTTCCCCCCACCCAAAACCAATCCCCACAAACCTGTGACCCTCATGACTTACTCTAAGCAACTTGGAAGAGTACTGATTGACAAGTTATATTGTCTGGTAACATAGCTCACAGAGGGAGCATGTCCCTGTTGTTTGACTCTACATCTCTAAATTTGTCATTATGTAGACTGATTAAATCAAAACTTTGTGTCCCTCTTTTTTCTGTAAGGAACATACTGCTCAAACTAATCTGCTACCTGTATGACAGGAAAAGGTGATGGAGATGGTGATGGTTATGGAGGAGGCCAAGAATTACTAACAGTGCTGTTTCAGGGAAGGCTGACTATGCTGTGGGATGGGCATGCTTTTTTAATTGTCCAAGGAGTATGGTGATATAATTTTAACATATAATCCTATGCTTTTTCTTATAGTGTGTCTCTGGCTGGGAGCAACATACACGTAATTTGCATACTGGCATGGCTCCAGGATGCTGTTAGGTTATGCTTTAGACCTTGGAGTCTGACAGTGCTCCCTGTACCCTGGGTTCAGACATGAATCTCCAACAGGTTTCCTAGTTGAGATTTCCTTGTAATATGATGTGTACTTCCTAATATAGGCTTGGGACTATTTGCCCACTTATCTACTAACCAACATAGGTTGGTGAATTGGCAGATGCAGACAGGCTTTTTAGCTATTCCTTTCTTCTCTGAGCCAGGTGGATGTGGGTAAGCTTTGGTCTGGGAACCTAATTGCTGTGTTAATAAACTATGGCACTTGAGTATAAATGCTCTGCCAACAGGGTTTGTTCTCTTGGTCTGAAAGCTGCCCTAATGCAGCTATGTTTTCTGGACTATACAGTTTGTGCACACTGGCTGAGCAAGCTGTGGTCCAGCTGTGTCTGCCTGTATAAACACCATCACTGTGTGTTTAAGTGTGTGTCTATCTTTCTCACCTTTTCTGCAGCTTTGTTTCATCCTCTATTACTAGACTTTGCAAATTCCTAGGTAGGCTTCCCCTCTGCTTCACAGCAAGATTTGTATTCCTCCATGCAGAGCTCTGTAAGCTTTGTTCTTGGCATTACTCTTGATTTAACAACTGGCAAACGTACACGTAAAATGTTGAACTTGTCGAATTGAAATAATATGAGCTGATGAGGTTCACAGTATGTGCCTGCCTTAGCTGGAATATCTCGGAAAGATTTTTAGGTAAGACTTTAGTTATTTCTGATGTTGAGACTAAAATCAGGAAGAAAAAAGTAGTTTTCCACATTGCTTGAGGACTTTCAACAGCTGAGTTGAAACTTGGTATGTCTGATTTTGGAAATTTAGGAGGGACCAGATTTGTTGTGCATCGGAGATGCCTGTGGCCAGTTTATGAAAGTGTTCTCAGTTTAATCAAGCACCTCCCCTCCTCTTTCACTGGTGCTTGTCATGTGCCTGAACTTGTTAAAGTTTGGCAATAAGCTCAAAGATTGTCATATGTGAACAAGCTTGCTCTGTGGGGAACTGGAAGGGGCTGGGCTCTTGCAGTTTCATCTTGGCAGAGGGCCCTCGTCACAGTGCCTGGGAGCTGAGTTGCTCCTTTTTCTGCTTCCAGCAGTCCTTTCTCTGGCTCTCAATTGAGGGGAAAGGGTACAAAGGATGGATGTAGAAACACCTGAAAAGATAGGAGCAGAGGTGATAGGATTTTGCAGGAACCAAACTGTTAAAGTTAAGAGCAGAGGACTACATTTTTAAGATCAGGAACAGAGGGCAATGTGTACTTAAGGACAAAAGTTAGCCTGTTTTTCTCCAGACCAAGAACTGTACACAGGACGCAGAAGACCTTTCCATGCTTTACCAGCAACCTCAGGGGCCCTTGCTGTGTTTGCAAAGTGTTACCTCCCTCTAGTGGTGTGTGCACAAGTCTATGGACTGCTAGCTCTGGGGTAACGGTACGTCAGATCTGGACCATATAGATAAAACACTTGACTTTTATCCAGCCCTTCATACCATGTTATGTAGATGTAGATGCATTTGATGCACCAGTGAGATACTGGGCAGCTTGCATAAGTCATTCTGTTGACAGGTGTGCACTTATTGTCCCTCCTTTGTCATGTATTTATCTGGTTCCATGTGAAGTCGGACTGGCTCAGCACAGGAGAAGGTTTCTGTTAAATAGCCACACTGCCACAGATAAATTATGATTATTCATAAACAGTAGGATCATTTACTCAAAATGAGTGGACAAATCTGATAACTTTGCCTTGAATGTCTCTGCACTTTTATTCAATAAACAAGAGTGGTAGAAGAGGATAGACTTGCTGTTGGTGGAAGAGGCTGGTCAGAACAGATTGGGTACAACATGGGTTTTTCTGCCTCTTAGTTGGAGCCAAGACTGGATGGCGTGTGCTCAGGAGTGTGGGGCCTCGTTCTCTGTATTGCCATTGAGATTTCCCATTCAGTGACTGGTTGCTAATGAGATAAGTGCCTCATGGGGGAGAAAATAATCTGTAACTGCATGCTAAAGATTGTACAGCTGATCATCAGTGAACACATCCAGGATGCTACTCCCAGTATGACACAAACTAATATTTACTTTTGCATACACTGCTTCACCTGGACCAAAATAAATGAGAATAATTTTCATTTCATGTCTAACATCAGTTCGTCATGTCTACTATGACATTACTGCTGTTAGTATTTTAGGATTGGAGAAAACATGCTGTCATTTAGTAATTGCATTGTACCACTGAGGATTCTTGTTCCTACTGCAAGATTCATGAACCCTGGCACTTTTGAGTACCTTCTTGCTATCTTCAGCATCCTTTCCTAATCTTCTCTTCCTCATACCAATCAATAGACAGAGCAGCCTTCTTGTCTTGCAAATGTTTTAGCTGTGTATTTTCACTCTGCACTTAACTAGGATTGGCTTTAAGTAAAAAAGAGCTTTCTTTGATTCTGGATTAATAATTTTTGATTACTTAAACTATTCTTTTTTTTGTTTTCACTTTTATCTACTTTTGCCCTCATGCATAAATCCCCCAAAACAACTGAACGCTTTGAAACAAGAAACACATAAATTCTTCTTTTGTATTTCATACAAATTATTATTTGGTCATACTCATTTATCTGGACTAAGTGCAATCCATTCATAATCCCACCAGGTTCCATATGCAACCAATGACTTCAAGTCCTGGTATGGATTTTTTTTATTTTATTTTTATTTTTATAGATTTTTTTATTTATCATCCTGAGACTTGCATTACTGTCTTGCAGTGTCATCCATGTCTGCAGGTGAACTTAGTTAGAGCTGATTGTATTAGATGCCAGCAGATGCCTGTTCTAAAATAAAGAAATATTTTTATTAAATGGATATTTCCAGAAAAACTGGTCCTGTTTTCTGGTTTGGTTTTGATCACTTACTGGCCATCATCCAGGAATTTTGGAGAACTCCCTGATTCATACAATCTGAAACTTTCATACATTTGAATTGTATGGTCATCTTTCCTTCCTTTTCCTTCATTTTTCTCTTGCTATCCTTTCTTGTTGCTTCAAAACTCACTATAAAAATGACGGCTTTAACTTCTCCTTTCTTTCCCGGATTTAAAATCTAAAGAGAAATCAAACAAGCCTATTTAATTATTTCCCAGCACTGCAAATTAGATGATGCATGGTGAATGGCAGTGAGGATGTGGGATAACAGGTTAATTTGACAGTTGGATTTATAGTGGGAAGTTATCCATAGGGCAACTATTGTCCTTTAACTTTTAAAGCCTCAGATAAATGTTTAATTAGTAGATACTTGGAATGATGTCAGACCTGCTTTTGCTGTGCTGGAGGTGCTGTCCTCAGGGTCAGCAGACTGGAGCGTGCAAGTGTTCTTCAAGATGCCCCTGCAAAATCCAGCCCTTTGGTTTAAGCTGCTGTGGGAGCTGGTTTTGAAGGCCTTTCTCTGGTCTCAGTAATGGATGTTCACCTGTTTCTGTTCTATTCACTACTGCCAGCTGAAGAGGTTGTAATATCTTAAACTGCTGCAGCTATTTACTACTTAGTGCGCGTCTGTGCCCAAGGTCTTTTGCCAGTAGTCTGCAAAGAATTCATGCAGCCTAAAGAATAATGGGGCTGTCTTTCAGTGCAAGGCTGAATTTAAGATGTGTTTAATATCATGGAAGTTGTCTTTGATATTTTCTGACTTTTGAATAATTAAGCAGAAATCAGCTCATGTTCTGCCTGCATTGATAATGCAGACAGTACTTAAAAGGAGAGTGTCCATCCTCCCCTCCCCCAAGAATTTTGATTGATAGATGTTTGCACCCAGAACCCCCACAACCCTTCTATTTTAGCTTTTCTGGTGGCTGCTCCCTGTCAGCATGCTGATAGTGGTTTCTTGGCACCCNTTTTTTTTTTTTTTTTTCATGGCCTCAAGACAGTAACAAGACCCTCAAAATACCATCCTTTGGCTATACCCAGACCCTTTCAGGCTTGGCGCACAGCCCAATATATATCTAGCTGCTTAATTGTAATTGGAGCAACCAGACTAATCTCACTAATAAAATCTGTCAAACAGAAGGCATGACTTTGTCATTCTTCTGTCTGTCATTACAGCTGTTGTGGAGTGGTCAGGCTCCCAACCTAAGGGCATGCTTTTCATGCCTAACATAAAACTGCTAAGATCATGCAGGCATAGGAGAAAAGATGTTTTGATGGTTTGTTCATTCAGCCAAAAATAAGAGCAAGAGTTACGTTTTTGGGCATCCCCCTCCATTTGTGTTGTGTATCAGAGTTCAAATCTGCTGTGAAGTGAAGAAGATACGCATGATTTTTTACCGAAAATGTAACCTAATTGAATGACATTGTGTCAGACACAACTATAGTTCCTTGTTCCGGAAATATTTCTAATTTATTTTTTGTTATCACTTTCTGTGATGTACAGGAGCTGTGTTACTTCTTATACCAAAGTTTCAGTGAGCTGCTGGTTCAGTTGCCCTCTGAATTGTTAGCACTGGGAACCTAGAAAATGTAGGAGAAAGTTGATTTGAAGAATATAGGAGGGAAGAGGGATAGAGGAAAGGATTTCTCCCACTTAACTGGTACCATTCAGAGTAAAACTAACCTTTCAGGAGCACTCATGTTCAATGAAACGTGATCACAAAAAAACATTTTATACCTTCTAGGCAATTTCCCCTCACTGCTGCTTTTCAATGTTGTTTCAGTTTGCTTGAATGCCACTCCCACAGACAAGAGTTCAAAATGTGTATCTGACAAAATATTCTATGTGCTGAACAGCACTTCTGAATGCAGACAGATGCACAATTGGTATTTACACAGTTCAATGGATGTGTATTTTGGTAAGTTTATAATATTAGCAGTAACTCCAGGCACCCTCTCTTAACAGTATTTAGGATGAGCCGCTTAGATAAAACATTCAGAAGGTTTACTATCTATGTGAGGAATTTCTGGTTCTTGGTGTGATATGTGAATTAGCATGGAGTTGGGATAGTAAGCTACTAAGTAAGTGTGCCACTGTTATGGATTATTCTTTATCCTTTCCAATTCTGATGGTTTTTACTGAATATCTTTATAGCCTATGGAAGACTTCTCTTTCTCTTGTTTAAATTGCTAATTAATCCATTGCATTAAGTTAGAAACTCCTGTATTGCCAGATTGCGTTACAGTAACTGGTGCATTTGATTCATCTCAGCAAATGTGCACACTTCCTTTCTGAACAGGCTAATTGGGCAAAGGGTGTGCTTTGTGTATTTTTGTTCATTGGGTCTAACTGCCTGTGTGACTGCACTATCATGTCCCTGCACACTTTCCTTCAGAGATGGGGAATGGGATACTTAATCATCCAACTTCTGTCCTTCCTCCTCACACTCAAAAAGATGTTGAACAGTTGGCACTTTAGTTGGAGTTTTGATACAGCTAGTTGTTTGCCACTTTGGTGCTTAACTTCAGCTAGATTAACTTGAGCTAACTTATCTTTCCTGCTAATGTTTGAACTGTCTTTTACCAGTAAAATAGTTTTGGTGTTACCTGAGGCAGTTGCTACTGGAGCTGTTAAATTATTTCACAATTGTTGAAACCTTTGCAACTTGCTAGAACCACCACTTTTTTGTCAAAATGTTTCTTTAAAGGATCTTGAAAAGTTGGTGGTGTACAAGAAGGCAGCAGCTGCTGCTGTGGTCTTAAATCCACCCTCTCCTTTGGAGGCTTTCAGGTCCCTGTTTTCATTCAGGAGGTGCCAAAGTGATGCCACATCAGTGAGTCAAATGATGGCAGTGTACTTGTGGCAGAGGACAGTATTGCAGTGCCCATGTGTTGGCTTAGATGAAGGCAGGGCAACAGAGGAGCTGTGTGCCATAGCACTGAGGCCACTGCCAGGGCTGGACTTGATGTGAGAGAGAGGCTGAGACCAGAGTTTTGAATGTACAGCAAGGAGCTGCATAACAATTTTGATGAGAAAATGTATAAAATGGCCAGCAGAATGTTTTTTGCATAATTGAAAATGCAGTAAATGGTGATATCTGTGGATGATGAATTCTCATTGAGATTCTAGAGCTCAGGGGTCCTTCAAAATGTGTGGACTGCTGCTCTGACTCAGGGTACAAGGGATCTGATATGTTGGTGATGCAAAGAGAGAAGTGTATGGGTGGAGGAAGTTTAAGAAAAATTCTCTAAAATACTCTATGCCTTAGACTTTGTGCTTCACTGCAGGTACTGAAAATCTGAGCTCTTCTGATGGAGCATGTATGTCATCCTTTTAAGCCAACTTTAAGCAAGGGAGGTATTCCACAGTGTTAACAAAATAAGCAGTACAATCAAAAATGCTTTCAAAACAATTTTATGGCTTGCTGCAGTTGTTAGCTACTTCCTCTTCCTTCTTCTACTCCTTCTTTATCCTCTTGCCCAGTACTGTGAGAATAGCATGACTTGTGCTCCTGGCCATGAGTTAGTAACACATCTTGTCTGTGAGCAAAGGATTGCATAAGAGCTGCCACCTCCTGTGAGGCTGGGGCTCCCAGCCTTTTGCTGGCCTGGGAGCAAGGAATCAAGCCACCATCCATTATCGATTTCCTTGTCTGGCTCCAGGAAGATGGGTTTGTGTGCTATCACTAGGCTGCTTTTGGGGTTAGTTAAAAGATAGCTCTGTGGACTAAGTGGGTATTTTTTGCATTTCAGGAAGAGGAAATGCCGGATGTAGAAATTGACATTGATGACCTTCTTGATGCAGCCAATGAAGAGGAGAGAGCTCTCAAATTACAGGTAATATTATTTTATAATTTTAAGTTGGAATGTGGCTGAAGTAATGCGTCTTGATTGATATCTTGTACTTGATTGAATCCACTGTAAACATAGAATTAGAATGGAGAGATTCCTAGGCCTAGTTTACCCTAGTCTACCAGACTGTTCAAAGGTAATCAAAATCCTTTTAGATAAAAAATTTCTGGAAGTTAGGTGATAACACTAGTAAATAAAAGTTCAAGGAATCCAGTAATAGAGGGAAAAATGTTAAGCCAAATTAGCCTCATTCTAATTTGTACAAGTACATAAAATAAAGAACAGAAAACATAGAAAATGAAGAACAGTCACATGGAAAAACTATATGGCTGAGAGTCAGTTATGAATACCAGATAGTTTCTGTGATTTACTTCAGCAGCAGAAACATGTATGCATGTGTATGCAGACTAGGAATCTTCCCTTGTGCTTAGACTAATGGCAATTATTTCTCTGCCTATACTAGATAGAAATTAGAACCCATCAAAAAGTTCAAAGAAGGGTTAAGATGGTCAGGAACAGGAATTTGCAGGGAAATTCAAAAGCTGTCTGCTGAAATTACAGAGTTCAAACCGGCTCTCTAACTCTTTGAATCCTGTGTGAGGTAGAAGATAATGAATGGGAGAATGAGGGGGACTAGAAAAGAAACATTATTGTCTTTATATATAAATATATAAATATAGATATATATAGATATATATACATATATATATACATATATATATATAGAAATCAATATATAAAACCAATAGGAAATGTCTCCATTTATAATCTTTTCAGATGCACTAAAAAAAGGAAAACTGTTGCAGAGTTGTGGCTTGCCCCCAGCTTGCTTCTTCGAGATGACTAAAGTGGTGCTTAGATGCAGCACATCTGATTTTAGTGTCTGTTAGCACCCTTTGCCAGTGCTCACTGGCCATCCACAGAGACATGGGGCATGGCCCCAGGCTGTTTGCTCAGCATTCATAAATAGCTTTGCTGCTCCTCCCTAAAGTAGCTGCAGCAGCCCCCTGCTAGGAATGGCCTGCTAGGAATAACTAACGTCTCTATTTCTGCATTGCAAAGACTCTGATGTCCTCACAGAAAGCTGCTTTTCACATGTCTGTTGCTGGGAGAAATGTTCTTGGATTCTTCTCCTCTTCTCAGTTTTTCTTGGAGAGAGGGATTTTTGTAACTTCCTACCTGGAGAAAGGAGACATTATGTCTCTCCTGGTACAAATCATCCACCTAGGGAGAAAGGCTGTCTTGTGTAACTCTGGGTTTTCAGTAACATCTTCATTCAGTGATTCCTGGTTCTTCCTCCTTTTCTTTCTCCCCTCCCTTGCCAGCTTTCATATCATGACTTGTTTATGTTCACTGTTATTCTGTATGGATACTGACACTTTCATATTTTGCTTCTAGGAAACTCTTGTAGATTGCTACAAACCAACAGAGGTAAAAGACTTTTCTTAAATGCTGTTATCCTGTGGAAACTGTAGTTATGTTCAAGCTAAAGTAACTTTATTCTTATTCTTATGATAAAGTAAATAGATGAATATTAATGGCTAGCTGATAGACTTGGAGCTTTATATCCTGAAAATGTTTGTGCCTGTCACTCAGCTACAGTAGGAATGTGATTGTACCCTGTGGAAGAATGCTGGTCATTCCAGCTGAAGTGTCAATATTGTTTTCTCTAGTGTTCTTACTGACTATACTGACTTTTAAAGCTGCCATGTTATAAGAAAACTAAACGCAGTTCTCATCAGATGGCTAAAATATTTGCGTGTTTGACTGTGCTCTTCACTGTGAAATAATTTCATCTATGACAGTAAAAATTATTCTGAGAACTGTTATGCAGATATGTGGCTCAGCTAATTGTTTGTGTGAATGGACTTGGATAAGATTGTGGGATAACCTGTACTAGCAGGATTTAGTTACTCAACTTTTTTCAAAAAAACCCAAACAAACAAACAAACAAAAACCCCCAACAAAACAAACAAACAAACCAAAAACCCCAAATAAACAACCAAAAAAACCCCAAACCAAAAAAACGATCAAACAAAAAACTCCCCAAAAAATCAAAAGCCTAGGTCATGGGGCAGTTTGTTACAGTTTGTTAGTCCCATTTATAGAGTCAGTTCTTCCCCAGAAGTGACTGCTGCACAGTGTTTAATAGAGGGGTTGGCTTATAGGATTCCACTTGTCAGAAACCTTTTAGCTGTGCATGACTAGAAGCCAGGTGTTTGGTTTTGAAACAAAGCTGCAAATTGGGTCTTCTGAAATACCAGCAGCTTCTGAAATACCTGTAGCCACACAGACTACTGGGGCTTAAGGGTAGTCAGGCTATCAGGAAGAACTGCTGGTGCAGTTAAATAGGCACTTCCCAGTTCATGAGATATTTTCTTTAAGGCTTTTCTGTTTTTATTGTTTCCTATGGTAGAATTCTCCAGAACTTTCATAATAGTTGCTGGTACAAACATTTTGACAGTGCTGGCAAGTGACCCAGAAAGACTCACCTGATAACATTTTTACAGCTTTTTGTGTGTTGTATCTTGGTTTCTTTACAGCAGATAACACACATCTCCCATTATGGAGGTGTCATAATGCCAAGCCTTCAGCTGTCTCACTGCAGTAATGCTACACTCCAGATGACCCTCTCAGCCTTCTCTAAGCAAGTGCCATTGAACCTTGGTGGTTCTTCTTAAGATAAGTGTGAAGATGGATACAGCACGTGGAGTCTGACATGTCTCTTGTCACAGGCTAGTGAGAGAAAGCTGGAGTCATGGTTAGGTGGGAGGAGCAGGTTGCCAAGAGTTTAACAGTCACTCATGCTGACCTCTTATCTCTGTGTTATCTGAAGGCAGAGGAAGAAGGCAGAGACCAAAGAATTACTCTTCTTCCTTCTTTCATTGAACATGTCATATGAATTATTTTTCATAGCTCTGAAGCTTGACACAATGAAAGGACAAATTTCAGAGAGCTGGTAAGGGTACATGACAGATGTTGGTGAGTGTTCCACTGGAAATCTTGGTTGTAGAACTGCCAGAAATATTTGTACCATACTGGTGAATTAAGTTGCTGTGGCAGTTTGTAGGAAGCAAAATCTTGGATACATGTCCTTGTCTGCCCTTAAGGCACCTGGATCAGGGTGAGATTTTAATACTGAACTGGTGACTCGTGTCTTCAATCCTCTGTGCATGGGATGGAGGCAGCTCCCTTATCTGGGAGAGTATCCATCTTCCTTGACAATCTTTAGAGATAACCAAGTTCAGAGGATACTTAATCCACTCGCTCTCTACAACTACCTGAAAGGAAGTTGTAGACGGGTCAGGTTGGCCTCTTCTTCCAGGAACTAGTGACAGGACAAGGGGATGTAGCCTCAAGCTGTGGCAGGCAAGATTTAGATTAGACATTAGGAAGAAACTCTTCCCAAAAAGGCTGATGGATATTGGAATGGGCTGCCCAAGAGACAGTGTAGTCACCACCATGCAGGTGTTTAGGGAAAGGTAATTGGTGCAATGGTCTGGTTGACAAGGTGGTGTTTGGCCATAGTTTGGACTCAGTATCAGAGGCCTTTACCAACCTAATTGATTCTGTGAGGATAGTTTCCAAAATGAGTCACTTCCCAGGACTGTTTTACAACAACAACTTCTCTTCATCTATGGCATGATGAGCCCAGTAATACTGCATGACTGCTAACTTCAGCCATTTAAAAATATGATTGTTATCCTGCCATGTGTGGACTAAGAAGAGACTTTTAGTTGACTTAAACTTGCTATATGCAGATCCACACCTTGTCTAGAAAATCTGCAATCCTTTTATATTTGCAGACCTCAAAACTATTGAGGTAATTGGTTTGTTGAAAGGACTTTTAGAACATTTGTTGAGAATGGATACGAGCTGATGGAATTTCTCCTGACCAATGAAATACAGTCAGTCAAGTGCACTAGAGGTTTTATCATCAAGAGTTATACAATTTGCAAAAGGTAGTAATCCCTAACTGGGGAGAAAGTTAAGTAATACAATGTCTCTGCTTATTCAGAATATAAAGAAATATAGTAGAGGCAGAAAGCTTAATAACTCAAAGCTCTTATCCCATCTGTGAAAAAACCCCTCTAAACCTGCAAATGCATGTCTTAGGTCACTTTTGCTTAGTATCTTCCATTTAGAGGTTAAGGAAGGACTGAGGAATTTTTGTATGCATTCTGGATTGACTTTTCATCAGAGGAAGCAGAGTTATCCACGTCACATGAAAGATGGAAAGATTCCCAGCCTCTTTAATAATTTGGCCAAAGGTAATAACTGACAGCAACTTATGAGGAACGGTTGCAAAACCTTTCTTCTAATGGAAATACAGCTAGACTGTTGAATGTGCTTTAAAATATTAAAATCTTTTCTAAGGTAGCAGTTATGGCTGTTTTAATTTGTATGGAAATATGCTTAACGTGGGACCTTTACATAAAGACTTATTATATACACAAACTTAAAGGATATAGTAGCTGCTAAATCAGTGCCATAATCAAATTTTGGATCTGAACTTACATAATTGAAGAGGAGCAGGGATCAGCATCCTCTTCCTGCATTATCTGTGTGCCAGAGCAGCCAGTTCTTCATTCAGTCCCTTGCATCACTTGTGGAGAATCCCACTCTGACCTTTGTCAAGTTGCTGTCTCAGTTCTGTCTGGTGTTTTCCATCATCTGATGATGATGGAGAATCTTAATGTAGGTCACAGGGAATGTTGAGTCTCATGTTAGCAGTGAATATAACAAAGAAATTTAAGTATAATCTGAAATCTTGATGATAAGGTTTAGATGCTTGATGATAAGGTTTAGATGCTTGACGATAGACTCTTATTTAGGATAGGAAGACAGTTGGGGTTGTGAAACCAGTGAGGTTTTTTCAAGACATATACTTTGAAGAACGCTGACTAAATCTGTGTTGCTGTTATCTCTGCTGTTGGTAACAGCAAGGCCACTCATTTTGACTGGGCATTGGACAAAATCTGAAATATTTGTGGCTGATGCGAATTAAAGCTTCCACTACTGGGAGTGCCAAAGTGATGACAGGAGAAATTACAAGGAAATTCTTAAGTATTATGGGAGAGAAATCCAGTGAGTGGGCAATTTTTATGCTTACTGACTCCAAAAGATGCAGCTGAGCAACACAAGGTCTGAAGGTAATAAATGTTTGAAGAGAACTGGATAAATTAGATTTGCAGTTTATTTACCTCTTTCTTTTCTCATAGAAATATGCAAAGATTCAGATGAGTGGGCTGGAGACCTCTCCCATTCAGGCAGGATTAAATCTATCCAGAGAATTTTGTTAATATAATTCTTCATTCAGTGTAAAATGGGAGAAAAATTAGATGAAGTTGCATCATTAAAGAATGTTGAATTGCTGAGAACTTTAAATAATAATTTTCAATATGATTTGCAAACAAACTGTGTTGAATTGTTGTGCATATTTTCTGGAACTTGGGCAGAGATTTAGTCACTGACTACTCAATTACTTCAGTGGTTGGACTATTTCAACAGCTTTTAACACTTTTGAAAAGGGTAGAGATGCATTTGTTTAACTATATGTTTCTCCTAGCTTAATTCCTAGTTGAAATAAATGACAGGCTTGTGATGCAGTTTTTTAGAGTGGTCTAGGCACTGTGGTTTTAAAGATAAAAGCTGTTTTGTGTATGTATTGAGATAATGTATGTTTTTAGTATGCAGTCATGAATAGAAAGCTCAATGCTTCTGAAATAGAACCCCATAGCTTTTGAAGGAACATACATTTGTTTTGGTCCTAATGTGTTATGAATTATTTCAAGTTAATTTTACTATTTGTTTTTTTCAATATAGATGTGTCCTAAAGCCTCAGTGCACTGTGCTGCCTTATATCTGGGCAAGCCAGGGCAGCTGATGGGTGGTAACTTATTAAGTCACAGTGAATGTATTATGTGTCCAGATTACTTGAAATAAAATAGGACAATTTGTAGAGAAAAAAGGTTAGAAAACATGCTTATTTAAAAGCAATACACATAGATGCGTTTTGAGTGAAACATGATTTCTTGTTTACCCATTTGACCACTGAATTCAGTGAACTTAAAACTTTTTATGTGCCAGCTGAGATCTGCCCTATATTGTACTACAGTGTTGGAGGGAATTAAGCTTTCATGTTCTCATTTCTGCAAGTACTTATAAAATACAACTCATAAATACCCATAGCAATATCAGAATGGAAGAGCAAGTGGTGATTTGACAAGAATAAGCTGTGCTTGTTTACATGCTGCAGAATTTTAGAATAATTGGGCTGCAAGTTTTTACCGTAGCTAAATTTTGTGGTATGTAGTTAGTACCTTGTACAAAGCTCACCAAGAAGCTAAACTGCCGTATATTGTCATCCTCTGGACACTGATGGTGCTGTGGTCACACTGGAGAGAGCATGTTGATGGCATCGTTCAGTGAGGGTACAGAGATGCTGCACTGGCTCCTGCTAATAGAAGGTATCTTCTGGCCCTGTTCTCCCAAAGAAGTTCCCTTCTTTCTGTACGATTGGCTTCAGGTTTGAGCCTGTGTGGAAGAGAAGGTGTTTGGCAGTAAGATGGGTAC